>QRFJ01003711.1:0-63173 GCA_006176705.1 Cocos nucifera | reverse complement strand
ACACGCCAAGGGTTGGCGTGCGCCCTCCTCCTTGCCAGGTTCTGGCAGGGGGACAAGGCCCCCACCAGCTCTCCAATAGGTGCATGACATGTGGTCAAAAGTCAAAGTGTCAATGGTCAACATTTGACCAGTCAAAGGTAGACTTTTGACCAAAGTCAAAGAACAAGAAATGGCAGGTGACCAAAAATGGCAGGTAATGTCTTACAAAATAAGACAACCTTTTCTGACTTGGACAACCTCCAGTCAGACCATATGAAGGCCTCTGATTGAGCACAAACTCCTTTGGCTCAGTCAGGACAACTTATTTATGATAGTAAAAGAAGAACGTTAGGTTCAATCGAGTGCTAGCACGATTTCCTTGAACCTAATTGAATCTCATTCAGATCAATTGAACTAGATCAGTTCAATTGATGATCACCAGATTCAAACCCTTGTTTGTGTGACCCAGTTAGGTTCAGTTCTGTATGGTAATGGGATATGTCATGATCTCTATCATCGACATCATCGAAACTCCTTTCGATGGATCAGAACTCTTCTGATTCGAACAGCTAGAATGATCGATCATCTAAATCATTCTAATTGCTCCCAAAATCCACCAGTGACACCTAGCAGTATATGGTGGCAACCCATCAGAGCTGAATGCGAACCTCTTGGTGCAGCTACCTGTGTGATTAAGTTCTTCTATCTTGAGCCCCGATCAGATTAGGGTTAAGGTGAACTCGTCAAACCCTAGTCTCTGTCATATGATGTAATCATTCGATTCGAGTCCGAATGTGAAAATCTAAATAGAAACTCTTTCTATTATTTCACTCTGCCATGGCCATGGGCTTCTGGACTTGATTCTCATGATCATCATAGGGCTGCTCCTCTACCACCGAGGTAGATAGATTCCATCTTGATGCAATCCAGTTCCTACAATGAACATGCTATAGCCAACATACACCTCAGGGTTCCATATGGCTAGGAGACCGAGTAATGGTGTAGTCAAACTATAACACCCTCAAGGTGAACTGCCGATGCATCCTCAGGTCAAAGAACCAGACACACTACTGCAGCATCGAGTCAGTCATTGACGAGAAGGTAGACTTCCCTAATGACTACTCGAGGTGGTCACGCTCAGTGCCCTCGTTCTCTAACGAGTACCTGTACTCTCGCTCCGGTGTCTCCACACCGTAGACTCAAGACTCATCTACTAAAGAGAAGCGATTGTACACCAACCTTCCGGATCAATCACCATCCTCGTGATGATCCTATGGTCGGGAGCATTTTATGAGTTAATAATGATTATTCATGTCTTAAATTTTCAACTCTTGAAAATATGAATTATCATTACCATTAACTCAAAGGATGTATCACAGACACTAAATACACATATGTGATAGAAAATAACCCATTTTATTGATTATAGTCAAAATTATAATTTTGCCCCTAGAAGTGTATTACAAGTGTCAGCCAATTCTGGCTTCTAGGGCACATATATCTAACAATCTCCCACTTGTCCTAAAGCCAATTGGCTACAAGTCTAAGTCCCATCTTCTCAAGGTGGGCTTCGATCTTCTGCTGGCCCAACGGCTTTGTAAGTGGGTCTGCCACATTATCTGTGGAGTTGACTCTCTTGACCTCGACGTAACCCTTCTCGAGGTAATCGCGGATGAGGTGGTATCGCCGCTCAATGTGCTTGGATTTCTGGTGAGACCTCGGCTCCTTAGCAAGGGCTATGGCGCCATTGTTGTCGCAGTATAGAGGAATGGCATCTGATGGCATTACTCCAATTTCTGCAGCAAACTTCTTGTACCAGAATGCTTCCTTCGCAGCCTCTGATGCAGCGATATATTCTGCTTCCATGGTGGAATCTGCTATCACAGTTTGCTTGGAACTCTTCCAGCTGACAGCACCACCATTGCACACAAACAGACTCCCAGATGTCGACTTTCGATCATCTATATCGGACATGAAATCCGAGTCTGTGTATCCCTGGACTTGGAGTTCTCCATTACCAAAGACCAACATCATATCCTTAGTTCTTCTCAAGTACTTAAGGATACATTTCACAGAAGTCCAGTGTTCTTCACCTGGATTTGACTGATATCTGCTTGTGACACTCACAGCATGGGCTATATCAGGTCGTGTACATAGCATGGCATACATGAGGCTCCCTATTGCAGAAGCATAAGGGATCTTGCTCATGCGTTCTATTTCCTCAGGTGTGCTAGGGCACATCTTCTTGGAAAGATGAATACCATGTCTGAAGGGTATTAATCCCCTCTTAGAGTTTTCCATACTAAACCTCTTTAGTACTTCCTCTATGTACATCTTCTGTGAAAGTCCTAGCATCCTATTCGGTCTATCCCTATAGACCTTAATTCCTAGAATAAAGGATGCTTCACCTAGGTCTTTCATGGAGAATTCCTTGGACAACCATATTTTGACTGATGTCAACATGGGAATATCATTCCCAATAAGGAGGATGTCATCCACGTACAATACGAGGAAGACAACAGCGCTCCCACTGACCTTTTTGAAAACACATGGTTCCTCTTCATTTTTGATGAAACCAAACTTTTTGATCACATCATTGAAATGAGTGTTCCAGCTCCGAGATGCTTGCTTAAGTCCATATATGGACCTTTGCAGCTTGCAAACCTTGTGATCAGTATCACTGGATGTGAAACCTAGCGGCTGTTCCATATAGATATCTTCCTCAAGATATCCATTTAAGAATGCCATTTTCACGTCCATTTGCCATATTTCATAATCGAAATAGGCTGCAACGGCAAGCAATGTGCGGATGGATTTTAGCATAGCCACTGGGAAAAGGTATCCTGATAGTCAATGCCTTCGCGTTGACTATAACCTTTTGCCACTAGTCTAGCCTTGAATGTCTCCACATTCCCATCTGCACCAATCTTTCTCTTGAAGATCCATTTACACCCAATAGGTACTATACCTTCTGGTGGATCTACCAAGGTCCAGACTTGGTTTGAGTGCATCGAGTCAATTTCTGACTGCATTGCCTCTAGCCATTTCTCGGAGTCGATATCTGATATCGCCTCGTTGTAGGTTTTGGGATCATCACCATGAGCACCATTACCTACGAGGAACATTTTCTCTACTTCCTCTGAAATAATACCTAAGTATCTTTCAGGGGGACGGAAAACTCTTTTCCGATCTACGAGGTGGAGGAGGTAGTGTTCTTATTGGCTCAACCTGATTTGGTTCCAATTGGTCCTTAGCTCGTTGTACTTGTGAGACTTTCTCATCAAGCTTAATCTGCTTTCCAATGCCGCTATCTTGAATAAACTATTTTTCAAGAAAGATGGCATGTCGACTCACAATCACATTGTGGTCTTCTGGAATGTAGAAATAGTATCCTAATGACTCTTTAGGATATCCTATGAATCGAGCTCTGAAGACCTAAACTCTAACTTGTCCGCTTGTTGTCTTTTGACATGAGCCGGACAACCCCAAATTCTGAGATGACTCAGACTTGGTTTCTTACCGTGCCATATCTCATACGGTGTGGTAGGAACGGTTTTAGAGGGAACCCTATTCAGTAGATAAATTGAAGTTAACAATGAGTGTCCCCAAAGAAAATCAGGGAGGTCTGTGAAGCTCATCATGGATCGAACCATATCCAATAGAGTCCGATTTCTCCATTCTGAAACCCCGTTGAGTTGAGGTGTTCCTGGTGGAGTCCATTGAGAGACTATGCCATTTTTCCTTGAGATAGTCTAGGAATTCCGGCTAAGGTATTCACCTCCTCGATCTGATCGAAGAACCTTAATGGGTTTTCCAGTTTGTTTTTCTACTTCATGTCTGAATTCTTTGAACTTTTCAAAAGCTTCAGACTTGTGTCTCATAAGATACACATACCCATACCTAGACAGATCATCGGTAAAGGTAATGAAGTAGACAAAATTGCCTCTAGCCGGCACATCAAATGGGCCGCACACATCAGTATGTACTAGGGCAAGGAGATCTGTGGCCCTCTCCCCATGTCCAACAAAAGGGAGTTTAGTCATTTTGCCTTGAAGACAAGATTCACAAGTTGGATATGACTCGAAAGTCAATGGACTCAATAGCCCATTTTTCTCCAATTTGTTGATCCTATCTTCTGCTATATGACCTAATCTCAGGTGCCATAGATATCTGTCGTTTGGACTATCCCTAGGTCGTTTGGCATTCACGTTTTGCTCGATAGTTAGAATAGGTACATCAATATGTAGCTGATAAAGACCATTAATAAGGAAACCATTTGCAATTTTATTTCTTTCATAAAGAATGTTACAATGGTCCTTAAAGAAGGTAATCACATAGCCTTCTTGTGCTAAGCATGAAACAGAAATCAAATTCCTGCTAGCTGCAGGCACATAATAACAGTCTTTCAAAACTAAGTCTAAACCAGATGGTAATCGAAGAGGGTATGTTCCCACGGCTACTGCAGCAACTCTTGCTCCATTACCGACTGCGTAGGATCATGTCTCCATCCCTCAGCCTCCTGCTATCCTCAAGACCCTGCATGGAAGTGCACAGATGAGCACTAGAACCAGAGTCAAGCACCCAACTGGATGCAGAAGAAACCGTAAGGTTAGACTCAATAACGAGCATACCTCCAGAAGGACCTTCCTTCTTGTTCTTCAGGGTGGCCAGGTAAGTAGGGCAGTTCCGCTTCCAATGGCCGTCGCTGTTGCAATGGAAACACTTTCCTTTGACATCGGCCTTCTTTCTTCGGCTTCTGCCTTCTTCTTCTTTGATCCTTCCACCTTTTGCTTTTTCACAGACTTCTTTTTCTTTCCATAAGACTTTCTTTTGGAAGAAGTCCGTTCCATAGCAAGAACTGAGCCTTTAGAACCTTTCATAGAAAGCTCAGCGGTAACCAGCATATTCATTAATTCGGCCAAGGAATTTTGAAGTTTATGCATGTGGTAATTCATGATGAATTGCCCATATGCATCAGTCAAGGATTGCAGAATAATATCGTTCTGCAGATCCAAGTCTAACTTCACACCGAGCTTCTCAAGCTCTTCCATGTCCTTGATCATTGTCAGACAGTGATCTTGGACTGACTGCCCATCACGCATCTTAGCCTTAAAAAGTCATTTCGTGACTTGATATTTGGCTGCGCGACTCTGTTCACCAAACATCTCCTGCAGGTGAGCCAACATTTGGCGAGCAGTCCCGATATCTTCATGTTGGCGCTGGAGCTCATCAGACATCGAGCCCAACATGTAATATCTGGCCTTATTATCTTCGTCTATCCATTTTTCCAGAGACGCTCTCTGTTCAGTGGATGGACGGGCTGGTAAGGTGGGAGGGTCCTGGTCCAATAACATGGGTTAACTTCTCGAACCCAAAATAATTTTGTAGTTCCTGAGCCAATCTTTATAATTGGGTCCAGTCAGTCTATGTGTGTCCAGGATACGTGCCAATGGGTTGGACGCAGACATTTTTCCTGTAGAGAGTCAAAGATTCTAGTTAGATACTGTAATTATTGACTTGACCAATTTGTTTAGGGATTTTATTTTTAAACAAATTAGCTCCCACTATTTTCTCGGATCCCTACACTCCCTCTGTAGAGATGCAAAAATCTCCATGATTAATGATTTCTAGTGGGTGGTGCGGTCTCACCAACTGACTCATCACCTCACCTAACAGTTATTGGTGATGGGTTAGCCAATGAGTGAACAACTCTTGTTCAATGATTCTCTAATCATGGTGCACCCAAACTTGGTCTCTAATTCATGAATCTCACCGTATCCGAAATATTGATCCACTCCTTAGTTAAGTCAGACCCACCATTTGCATAGACTGGGTTCCTAATTGAGTCTCTCACCGTATCCGAAATATTGAGCCCAACTCATCCTCCAGCCCATAGCATCCAATGCCTAATAGACATGGTTGCATCTTCCCGGTGCAACTGAGCCACTGTATCCAGCCGAGAACAATCAACCCCGGGAAGGGCCCGCACATCTACAATGGTGGAAGACCTCAGACTTAATCTTTTCTTAGGGAGAATTGATTCAGGTCTCATTAAACTAGACTTGGCTCATAGTCATAACAATTATGACTAACCTAGTGGCATGGGTTAGCTCGGATTATTGACCACCTCAGATCAGAACTGTGTCAACAGATATGGCCAGGTAAGTGAGACCGGTGGAAGGAATATGCCATTAACTCGTACAAGAATGCATTCAGGTCGAGTAGCTTCCAATTAAAAACCAGTCGGTCGTATGTGCCAAACTTACCTTAGACACCAAATTGTTGAGTCCAGAACCAATTGGGTTAGCCTACAATCCAGACTCTAACCTCTGAGCCTAATTAGGTCTTGCTTGATCGTGACTCGATCTTGACCCAGACTTAATCCTATTAGGCTGGTCAATTTAAGCATTGTTGATCCCATCTAACCAACTCTTGATTCGGTTTGATCAACCGCTTAGACCTAATTGAGCTACCCAAGCCCGAACCCAGTATTATGAATATGTCTTAGATCTGAAAATTCTCAATTTTAGACCTAATTAATATTCCATAATCTTAATTCTTAATTAAGTAGGGTTCATAAACAAAATATGCACAATAAATCCTAGGGTTTCAGGATCTAGGGTTTTGCAGAAAGTAAGTTTTGGGTTTCTGATTAAGGACGAACGCGCAGCACCCCTACACATCATAAGAACACCCCATCGAATGGAAGGAGAGGGCCTTTAAACCCTTCTTCATTCTTATGACCGGACGGCCAAGAGGAACGCCTTAATCAGGAACATGTAATACTACAAAACAGTTTTAGATCTATATCATATATCTCATATACAAATTAGATCTAATCATGGCATATTTTGCATACATCTCATGTATCGAATCATGCATATTTTCAGATCTAAATTATCTCATAATAATCTAAAAAATTAGATTTAAATTGATCTAATCAAAATAAATTCTAATCTAGACAATTATGTAGAACTATTCTACAACTAGTCTAGACATGCATCAATCATATCTCATATGATATTTAAAATTAAATAATTTTTATTTGCTATTTTTTAGATGTTATTATAACACTTATAATATCAAAAAATAGTAAATAAATAGATCTAAAATATGATTTAATCAAATTAAATCAAAAACATGCAAGACTATTCTATAGAACTATTCTATTTTAGAACTAGTCATGCATATTTTCTAATCTTAGATCCAAATCATTTAATTTTAATTTTTTTTGATTTCAGATCTGATCACATCTCATGTGACATCTAAAATCACTTATTTTTTAATTAAAATAAATTTAAAATTAGATCTAAATACTTTTAGAACCTTGGCTCTGATACCAGTTGAAGGAAAATCCTGATTTTTCGGATCCAGGTTCGTTCAGATCTGATCAGATCAAGAGATATATTTCAAAAATTTTTTTCTTTGATCTAGATCAGATCTAAGATATTTTAGATCTAATTATTATTATTTTAATAAATAAAATAAAATTAGATAAATTAAATCAAATTTAATTTACCTTGATTTGGGTAATCCTATTACCCTGTTGATGATCCTGTAAGCAGCGGAAGGTTCTGGATCTAGCCACGCAAGTGCCTGGCCTCTACCGGTATCCACTCAGGGCTGGATCTAGGAGATCCTCTTCTTCTCTATCACATCTCCAAAAATTAGATCTGGATCTGATCTGGAGGATCTTCAAAACTCCTTTTGAAGATCAGCAGTCGTCCTTTGCAGCAGCGCAGCCTTCTAGCTTTTGATCGCCTTTCTCTTGATCTGGAATCGCACCAACCAAGGTCCAAAACTCCTTTTGGACATGGAGAGGAGAGGGAGAAGATGGACTTGGCATGGAGGAAGGAGAGGGAGAGGCAGCCTTGGGGCATGTGGGAATTTTCAATTGCTTTTTGAGTTGGGCGCAGGGTCTTATTTATAGACTATGCTGTGATCCAACTCCTCTTCTTCCCAACCAATCACAACCCTTTGTGAAATCAGATCTAAATCTGATTGGTGGAAATAGAGTCCCCTGGATTCCTCCTTAGAGGGTGCCTAAGACCAGTCAAACTTGGTTCTTAGGAGAACTCTAATTGGAATCCAAAAAGGAGATGGAGTCCCTTGTCCAACAGGGACTCCTGGGCGCCTCCAACTTGGGCACACGCCTAAGGGTGGCGTGCGCCCTCCTCCTTGCCAGGTTCTGGCAGGGGGACAAGGCCCCCACCAGCTCTCCAATAGGTGCATGACATGTGGTCAAAAGTCAAAGTGTCAATGGTCAACATTTGACCAGTCAAAGGTAGACTTTTGACCAAAGTCAAAGAACAAGAAATGGCAGGTGACCAAAAATGGCAGGTAATGTCTTACAAAATAAGACAACCTTTTCTGACTTGGACAACCTCCAGTCAGACCATATGAAGGCCTCTGATTGAGCACAAACTCCTTTGGCTCAGTCAGGACAACTTATTTATGATAGTAAAAGAAGAACGTTAGGTTCAATCGAGTGCTAGCACGATTTCCTTGAACCTAATTGAATCTCATTCAGATCAATTGAACTAGATCAGTTCAATTGATGATCACCAGATTCAAACCCTTGTTTGTGTGATCCCAGTTAGGTTCAGTTCTGTATGGTAATGGGATATGTCATGATCTCTATCATCGACATCATCGAAACTCCTTTCGATGGATCAGAACTCTTCTGATTCGAACAGCTAGAATGATCGATCATCTAAATCATTCTAATTGCTCCCAAAATCCACCAGTGACACCTAGCAGTATATGGTGGCAACCCATCAGAGCTGAATGCGAACCTCTTGGTGCAGCTACCTGTGTGATTAAGTTCTTCTATCTTGAGCCCCGATCAGATTAGGGTTAAGGTGAACTCGTCAAACCCTAGTCTCTGTCATATGATGTAATCATTCGATTCAAGTCCAATGTGAAAATCTAAATAGAAACTCTTTCTATTATTTCACTCTGCCATGGCCATGGGCTTCTGGACTTGATTCTCATGATCATCATAGGGCTGCTCCTCTACCACCGAGGTAGATAGATTCCATCTTGATGCAATCCAGTTCCTACAATGAACATGCTATAGCCAACATACACCTCAGGGTTCCGATATGGCTAGGAGACCGAGTAATGGTGTAGTCAAACTATAACACCCTCAAGGTGAACTATCGATGCATCTCAGGTCAAAGAACCAGACACACTACTGCAGCATCGAGTCAGTCATTGACGAGAAGGTAGACTTCCTAATGACTACTCGAGGTGGTCACGCTCAGTGCCCTCGTTCTCTAACGAGTACCTATACTCTCGCTCCGGTGTCTCCACACCGTAGACTCAAGACTCATCTACTAAAGAGAAGCGATTGTACACCAACCTTCCAGATCAATCACCATCCTCGTGATGATCCTATGGTTGGGAGCATTTTATGAGTTAATAATGATTATTCATGTCTTAAATTTTCAACTCTTGAAAATATGAATTATCACTACCATCAACTCAAAGGATGTATCACAGACACTAAATACACATATGTGATAGAAAATAATATATTTTATTAATTTTAGTCAAAATTATAATTTTACCCCTAGAAGTGTATTACAAGTGTCAGCCAATTATGACTTCTAGGGCACATATATCTAATAAATCCAATATTTAGTTTTCTTTCATCTAATCTATCTTTTTAGTTTTTTTAAATTTATTTTCTATTTAGGTCATCTTGAATAAAGTTGGGGGGAGAGCTAAATTTTTAAAGGCATATGCTGGACCAAACATATTCAGTCAGGTGTATTCTTTCTTACTCTTTATTACACTCTTTATTTCTTCTTCTCTATTGAGAATAATGTCAATTAAGTTGGGCGAAATTTTTTTTTTTTTTTTTATTTTTAAAGTCTTCAAAATGGTTAGTATTTAGCATTTAGACATCTAATTTATTGGAAATTATGTCCCAAAGCCAATCTTCAACCTATTGATGGTTGAGATATTGTAATTAATTTATTAATTAATAAAAAATATTTTGGCAACTTTTTTCATCATAAGTTTACATCTTCTAATGAACTTCATTATTGTGATGATGTCCTTAGGACTATTTAGTTTCGATAAAGAGAGGATTTATCGATTAGTCCTTAAATTTGTTCATGATCAAATGATAGACTGTTAATTAGGACGATAGCGTCTATCGAGCATAGGTTGCTATATGCCATATAGGTTGGTTGTCCTCTTAACTAAGGTGTGTGGAGACACTGGTATGGCAAACAAGTGAGATGTATGGGTACATCATCATTGAACGTGACCAACTTCAGAGCATTCTACTATCGAGAATATCTCTGATGGGATATAGGTATAAGTATTTCTTAGACCAGAGATCACCTCAGTGGCATGCAAGCAACTCATTATGCTTTGGTATCAGACTAACTGAATTTCTAATTCAGCAATTGAAGACTTCTGGGCATAGTCAAGTACTTATAAAGTTCGAGTGTGATCAAGTTGTAATTGACCACTCCAAGAGTTGGAGAAGAATGTATCACTATATTTCAATATAGCAAAATCTTGGTAATCCATCAGAAGAATTTGGTATTTTGAAAAATAATGTGGACAACCTGATCAGAGTTGATAGTTGAACTCTGATGTATCTATGAGCATTGTGGTCAAGGAGATGAATTATATAGAAACTATATCCGCATGGGTTCTAAGGATGGTGTTCTATACCTTCGACCTATTCGATCATTCGATATCATTGCTAGATGGTCACTTCAATTGGTACAAAAATTTATTCCTATGCTATTAGCTTAGGTTTGGACCTATGAAGTCATACACATTAGAGCTTATGATCTGAACGGATGGTTGCTCAATGATTAAGAATCATTCTAGGATTAAACAATCAATATGATTGGTGTTTAACCTAGTGCAAGTGTTGTAGGAGGATTGATTAGCAATTATATTGCTAATTGGCTTAATTTAATTAAGCCAATAGGTTGAGATTAAATATAATTAAATATGATTTAATTAGATTTAGTTTAGACTTGATTGGATCAAGTTCAGTTGGTTTATTGGATAAGCCAAGTGCAAGGAAGAACTAGTCCTAGTCTAACTAAGACTCGGATTAACCCAATTTTCTAATTTGATTAAAAAATAAATTAAAATTAAATATAATTTAATTTAATTTAACTTAGTTCTTAAATAGGTTAGGGCCTTATTTTATTAGGTTGGTTTAATCTTAATTTTATTTGGTTAAAAGATCTTGTTTGACCAAGTCAAAATAGGAGTCCTATTGTGACTAGGACTCCCTATCTCCTTACACCACCTTGGTCCCAATGCCACTCATACCTATTTTTTAGGTATTTTTTTGTGGAAAACCCTTTCTTCCTAATTTTTGTGCCCCCTCTCTCCCTCCAAGTCACATTTAGAAGTTAGGTGGAAGATCAAGTCAAAGGAGGAATTGGTTTTGCTTAGGATTCTATGAGATAGAATCCTTGTTGACCAAAACATCTTCCCTTGAGTGCCACCCCCTCTTTTAATTAATTTCTCTCTTATTCCATGAAAATAATATCCTTTTTTATGCACCCTCCCTTGCTGGTCCACTCCAAAAATTATGGAGGAGGGGCCCAAGAGTTAGGCGCCCCAACAACTTTCCATGTTTGGATATTCCTAGTCAAGGAATTTGACCTAACATGGACTCTTCTTTTTTCCTATTTATTGAATGAATTTTATTCTAATTTTTTTATGAAATATAGAGTTTTGATAGAGGTTTGAAGTGTACAAAAATTAAAGGAAGAGGGTCCTTGGGCATGGGGGTTCCATAGGCACCAAACTAGGTGTTAGGTGTCTAGGTGAGAGAAAAGAGAAGAAGAAGAGGGTCTTCTTCTAGGGCTTTTTTATTTTCAATCTCTCCTCCTTTTTGTTGAGTTTTTTTAAGAGAGTCTCAGATCAGCAAACTCTCATCTTTCTTCTCATATTTTAGAGAGTCCAAATTTTGAAGAAGGAAGCATCGGATCGACCATCAAAGAAGGATCAGTACAGTACTAGCATGTTGTGCTGATTTCTTACATCGGACTTCAGATCAGAGATCGTAGGCTCATGTGGATGAGTCCTAGAGGTCAGACGTGTGTGTAGCTCATGACATCATTCTCAAGCCTGGATCAGCATGTTAGAACATCTAACTTGCTCAAGTACTAGATCTGATCTATAAACTTCATACCTGCATTTGATGTAGTGTAGATCTAGATTGATTTGATCAATCTTTTTTTTTCTTATTTAATTTTAATTTTTGATTTAATATTATGCTTTAATCATATGATAGATCTAAGATATAGGTATTTATATAATTATTTAAATAAATTTTAAATTTTTAAGTCTTCCGCTGTAAGATCTTGAAAAAGTTTCAAGATCTACCTGTGAAATCCTAGATCTGGTTCCTTCAATTAGTATCAGAGCCTAGATTCTTATTACATGATTTTTATGCATGTGTAGATTATTTCTTAGATTAGATCTAATTTATAATCTAATTATTAAATCTAAAATTTAAAAAAAATAAAAATATTCTAGATTGCACGGATTGCCATAAGGTTGTCCTGTTATAAGGTTTATTCCTTATAGTGAATAGGTTGTCTTAGTACATACTGATCTAAAATATTAATCATAAAATTTTAGATTAGATCTAAAAGATTTTATGATCTGATTAAAATTATTTTAATCTAATTTCAATCATCATAAATGTGTTAGATTTGATCTAGGAAGATTTATGATTGATCATTATTGAAACTATTTCAATTACATGAACCTATTTAGATTAGATCTAAAGTAGTTTTATGTTTATTTTACTTGCATATTCATTATGATACAAACATGCAACTTGGTTGATAGAACCATATTGTAAAAATATTTTACAAAAATAAAAATCATTTTTGAAAAGCTGAACCCCAACCCTCAGCCCAAAACTTAATTAAGAATTAAGAAGTTGATTGATTAGGATCTAGGATTGTGAATTGAAGATCCTAAGACACAAATCATAACACATTGGGTTAAATGGGTTAGTGAGGATTAGGTCCATTAATTGGGTTAGACCTAGGGTTAGATTAAAGAATGGACTTAATTAGAAAATTGACTAAATCTAATCAATTATTGTCTTAGATTAGGTTAAAAATTCTCTAGATCAATTACAATAGTTGTAGTTGGTCAAGTCCATATCTTTAACAAGACTCAAGATGGACTTGATTCTTGGCTATATGGGTCTAGCACGAACTGTTAGGTTGATCTAATTGAAATAAATTAAACCAATTGGTATCTAAGGTAAATCAAACCAGTGGTTTTTAATTGGCAGCTCGCTAACCTGGCCATTTTTTATGGTGTCTAAGGTAAGCTTGGCAGACCCTTCCACTGATCGAACTTATCTGGCCTCTTGGTGAGATTATGTTTTGATCGAATCGCTTGACTATTTGAGCTAACCTATGTCAGCTAGGTAAATCAGTTTGACTGATTTAGGTGCTCCTAGACTAGCCTATTAATGGTCTCCCTTAAGCTGACTTGGTGAAGTTAGTGAGAGGATCATGACAAGCTAGTTAATCTAACCTACTCACTTCTATAATTAAATTTTTTAAAATTATTAGGTCCCTAAAATGAAATAGTTATATGATAACTGAATCATAGCTTTCCATTAAAGTGGATGACAATCGATCCATCAGTTGGATAATCATTGGAGGCCCAAAGGCCTGGTGCTTATCGGTTGATAGAATTATCATTCATTATATGATCTCTTGGATACATCTTTCTAAATGGTGGTTAGATGGGCTAGCCAAAGTTGGACCTGATCATTCATTCGTTGGATGGACCAAGTATAGTCATGTTAATGGTTGGACCTAACTGGACCCTTTTTTGAGAAGGCCAAAGCCAACTGATCAGGGCCTAGGACAAAATTTAATTACTGAAAATTGTTTGAAGAAATAATTGGTTATGAACCTACCCTTAGATGTAATGGGTGGGCCAACCAAAGTTGGGCTCATGTATAGTCTATGTGGATTCTAGTATCCACTAAGAAATTAGGATAATTCCTCAAATTAGAGGTAGAGGCTACCAATTCGAATAAAATACTTTTTGATTAAAATCCAAATCTTTAAGTTTAATGAATCAATTACTAATTAGATTTTAGTTTTCCTTTGTGTAGACATGGCCACTTCCCTATCGCTTTGATCATTATTGGATAATGATAAGTTGGTGGGATCCAACTTCGATAGCTGATACCGAAAGTTGAAAATTATCCTAGAGCATGAACGGATCCTATATGTGCTGATGGATCCTACACCTAAGAAGCCAGCTGCCAATGCACGTAGAACAGTCAGAGACACTTATTAGAAGTGGCTCAGTGATCGAACATGGTGCGCTACATTATGTTGGCTGCGATGAGTGACAAGTTCAGTCACAAGTTTGAGACAGCTCAGCCAAATGAAATGCTCCAAGTGTTGGAGGATTCTTTTAGCACATCCGATGATGTTGAGAGGCACAAGACTAGTTGTGCCATCTTCAACACTAGAATGCGAGATGATGCCTCTATCACTGATCATGGATTGTACATGATCGAGCTGATAGAGTGCTTGAGCAAGCTTGGCTTTTTCTTGCACAAATAACTTAAGAAAGATGCAATATTGAACTCGCTGCCCAAGTCTTATCTTCCATTCCTTACACATTATAGAATATTGAAGTCTGAAGTGGACTACCATGGGTTACTAGGGATACTTTAGAATTTTGAGAAGGATCACTAACTCCATAAGGAGTCCGTGAACTTAGTGGAAGGTTCATCTTCTCATTCTCGATCCTTTGGAAAAGAAAAAAAGAACAAGAAGAAGAAAGCCAAGAAGGTGCATGTTCATGCTAGGACACCTGTGTAGGCTCAGACCCCAAAGACCAAGCCCGATAAGAGTCAAGCTGAATGCTTTTTTTGCAAGAAGTGGGGGCACTGGAAGAGAAACTATCCTCATTACATTGCCTTCCTGGATCTGAACAGGTAGAGAAAGAAGCAAGCTATTGTTGGGCAAGGTATTTTTATGATAACTCCTTGCAATTTCTTTATTTAGGATATTACTAATTGGGTATTGGATACCGGTAGTCCTTACTATATTTGCAATTCGTTGTAGGGGTTGCAAGTCAATAGAAGATTCAAGCAAGGTGAGAGATTTCTGAATGTTGGAGATGGAAGACCAGTTCTAGTTCTAGCTTTAGAAAGTTTGAAACTTGTATTTGAATCTCATAGCGTTGTTCTTAGTGATTGTCATTTCTGTCCTAATTTCTTTTTAAATATCATTTTTGTAGGCCTTTTGACCATGAACAATTATGAAATTTCAATAAAGAAATAAGTTTGTAATGTCATTGTGAATGGTGTTACTGGTTTCTATGGATAATTAAACAATGGTGTATATATGTTATTACAACATATTAATGTAGTCTATTCTATTAGCAAGCATCCTAGATTAGATAGTGTATCAGATATCTACTTATGGCGCTGTAGGCTAAGTCATGTAAACAAGAACAGGATAAATAGGTTGACTCAGAAGGAAATCCTCGAAGTTAATGATTGTGAATCACTTCCAACCTATGAGTTCTATCTTCTTGGTAAAATGACCAAATCAGCTTTCTTTAAAAAAAGTAAGAGAGCCAATGAGCTCTTAGGTCTAGTACATACTATTGTATATGGACCAATGAGCATAAGTGCTAGAGGTGGATATGTCTACTTCATCACTTTCATAAATGATCTATTTAGATATGGATATGTCTATCTGATGAAATATAAGTTGAATTCTTTTGAAATATTCAAATGATTCTTAAGTGAAGTAGAAAAATAAGCTAAAAAGAGTATTAAAATTCTTTGATCTGACCGAGGATGAGAATACCTTTCTGATGAGTTTCTTACATATCTAGAAGAGAATGGAATTCTCTCTCAATGAACTCCTCCTGGAATACTATAGCATAATGGTACATCTAAAAGGAGGAATCAGACTCTGTTAGACGTAGTCCGATCCATGATAGGATTTGTCAGCTTGTCAATATCTTTCTAGGGATATGCACTCAAATTAGCTTGTTATCTATTAAATAGAGCTCCAAGTAAATCTGTAGTTAAAATCCCATATGAGATATGGATAGGGCATAAGCTAGCACTATCATACCTTAGGATTTGGGGGTGCCCAGCTTATGTCAAACGGTTAGTTACAGACAAACTTGGACCTAGGTCTGATAAGTGTACATTCATAGGATACCCAAAAGAGATCAAAGGATACTATTTCTATCATGTTGATGAACAAAATGTATTCGTCAGCCTTAGGGAAATCTTTTTAGAAAAGAAGTTCCTTGATGAAGGAACTATTGCCTCTAAGGTTAAACTTGATGAAGTTCAACAGGTAGAATGTCCGACACAAAATGTTGAACCTAAGTTGGATTTGATCAGATCAGATTTGAAGCCTAGTGAACCCACACTATTAAGACGATCTAGTAGAGTACTCCACCATCTGGACAGATACTATGGATTCTTGGTCCAAGATGGTGATCCCATCAAACTCAATGAGAATGATGAGGACCTGATCACGTATATGGATGCAATGTAGAGACTCAACTCTGAGAAATGGCTAGAAGCCATGAGATCCAAAATGAATTTCATGAAGGTCAATGATGTATGGACATTAGTTGACCTACCTAAAGGGGTTAAATCCATTAAGTGCAAATGGATCTTCAAAAGGAAGAGGGGCGCAGATAAAAAGATGGAGACCTATAAAGCTCATCTGGTTGCCAAGAGATATCGTCAATGTTATGGTATTGACTATGATGAGATGTTCTTTCCTATGGTAATGCTCAAGTCCATTCAGATCATGCTTGCCATTGCCATCCATAAGAACTATGAGATCTAGCAGATGGATGTGAGACAGCTTTCCTAAATGGAGAACTGATCGAAGAGGTGTATATGATATAATCTGAAGGGTTCACATCCATAGATGAGTCCAAGGTGTGCAAGCTTCAGAGGTTCATTTATGGATTGAAGCAGGCATCTCGGAGTTGGAACATGCATTTTGATAAAGTGATCAAAATGTTTGGCTTCATTAAGAACGGGGAAGAATCCTACATTTATAAATGGGCAAATGGTCCAGCAGTGGTATTCCTTATTTTATACGTGGACGATATTCTCTTAATCGAGAATGATATCCCTGCACTACAAGAAATAAAAGTCTGATTGTTATCATAGTTCTCCAAGAAGGACTTGGGATAGATCTAAAAGGATACTTAGTATATCCCAATCCACATACATAGAAACTGTGCTGAAGAGGTTCAGCATGGAGAATTCCAAAAAGAGCTATCTTCCGATAGGTCAAGAAATTTCTCTCTCTAAGAAGGATTGTCTGACAACTCCTGAAGAAAGAGAGTGTATGAGTAGAATTTCATATGCTTTGGCAGTGGGATCTATTATGTATGCAATAACATGTACGAAACCAGATGTGGCATACTCACTAGGAGTAGTGAGTAGATACCAGTCTGACCCTGAAGAAAATCACTGGAAGATGGTTAAAACCATCCTTAAGTATTTGAGAAATACTAAAGACCAATGGTCGATTTATGGTGAGTCAGATCTGAAGCTTGTGGGATTTACAGACTCTAGCTTTCAATCTGATCATGATGACAATAAAAGTGTGTCGGGATATATCTTTACTCTAAATGGTGGAGCCATCTACTGGAAAAGTTTTAAGCAATATATAGTGGCTGACTCTATTTGCGAAGTAGAGTACATAGCAGCATTAGATGCAGCAAAAGAAAGCTATGTGGCTGAAGAAGTTCATCACCAAGCTTGGAGTAGCACCCTCCATTGATGGTCCAATCCTGCTCTACTACGACAGCACTGGCACCATAGCTCAAGCAAAGGAATCGAAGGCACACTAACGAACAAAGCACATTCTACACCGCTTCCATTTGGTTCATGAGATCATGGATTGTGGTGACATCGACCTTCAAAAGATCGATAGAAAGAAGAACGTAGCCGATCCCTTCACTAAAGCCCTGGCAATCAAGGAGTTTGACAACCATAAGTCAAAGATGGATATTAGATACTATGCCGAGAGGCTTTAGGATAAGTGGAAGTTGTTGAAAATTATGTCCCAAAGCCAATCATCAGCTTATTCATGATTAAGATATTATAATTGATTTATTAATTAATGAAAAATATTTTGACATCTTTTTTTATCATAAGTTTACATCTTCCAATGAACTCCATTGTTATGATGAAGTCCTTAGGACTATTTAGTTTTGATAAAGAGAGAATTTATCGATTAGTCCTTAAATTTGTTGACGATCAAATGATAGGCTGTTAATTAGGATGACAGCGTCTATCGAGCATAGGTCGCTATATAACATATAGGTTGGTTGTCCTCTTAACCAAAGTGTGTAGAGACACTGGTATGATATATAGGTGAGATGTATGGGTACATCATCATTGAACGTGACCAACTCTAAAGCAATCTGCTATCGAGAATGTCTCTGATGGGATATAGGTATAAGTATCCCTTAGAGCTGAGATCACCTCAGTGACTTGCAAGCAACTCACTGTGCTTTGATACCAGACTAACTAAATTTTTAATTCAGCAACAGAAGGCTTCTAGGCACAGTCAAGTACTTGCAAAGTCAGAGTATGATTAAGATGGAATTGACCACTCTAAGAGTTGGAGAAGAATGTATCACTGTATTTCAATATAGCAAAACCTTGGCCAGGGTAATCCATCAGATGGATTTGGTATTTTGAAATATAATGTGGACAATCAGATTAGAGTTGATAGTTGAACTCTGATGTGTCCTACGAGCATTATGGTCAAGGGGATGAATTATATAAAAACTATATCCACATGGGTTCTAAGGATGGTGTTCTACACCTTTGACCTATCTAACTGTCCGATATTATTGCTAGATGGTCACTTCAATTGATATAGAAATTTATTTCTATGCTACCAACTTAGGTTTGGACCTATGAGGTCATACACATTAGAGCTTATGATCTGAACGGATGGTTGCTCAATGATTAAGATTCATTTTAGGATTAAACAATCAATACGATTGGTGTTTAACCTAGTGCAAGTGTTGAAGGAGGATTGATTAGCAATTGAATTGCTAATTGGCTTAATTTGATTAAGCCAATAGACTGACATTAAGTCTAATTAAATATGATTTAATTAGATTTAATTTGGGCTTGATTGGATCAAGTCCAATTGATTTATTGGATAAGCCAAGTGCAAGGAAGAACTAGTCATAGTCTAACTAGGACTCGGATTAACCCAATTTTCTAATTTAATTAGAAAATAAATTAAAATTAAATATAATTTAATTTGATTTAATTAAGTTTCTAAATGGGTTAGGATCATATTTAATTAGGTTGGTTTAATCTGAATTTTTTTTGGTTAAAAGATCTTATTTGACCAAGTCAAAATAGGAGTCCTAGTGTGATTAGGACTCCCTATCTCCTTGCTCCACCTTGGTCCCAACGCCCTCTATACCTATTTTTTAGATATTTTTTATAGAAAATCTCTTTCTTCCTAATTTCTATACCCCCTCTCTCCCTCCAAGTCATATTTGGAAGTTAGGTGGAAGACCAAGTCAAAAGAGGAATTGGTTTTGCTTAGGATTCTATGAGATAGAATCCTTATTGACCAAAACATCTTCCCTTGAGTGCCACCCTCCCTTTTAATTAATTCTTCTCTTATTCTATGAAAATAATCTCCTTTTTTATGTACCCTCGCTTGCTGGTCCACACCAAAAATTATGGAGTAGGCATCCAAGAGTTGGGTGCCCCAACAACTTCCCATATTTAGATATTCCTAGTCTAGGAATTTGACCTAACTTGGACTCTTCTTTTTCCTAATTTATTGGATGAATTTTATTCTGATTCTTTTGTGAAATATAGAGCTTTGGGAGAGGTTTGGGGTGTGCAAAAATTAGAGAAAGAGGATCCTTGGGCGTGGGGGGGTCCATAGGCACCAAACTAAGTGTCTAGGTGAGAGAAAAGAGAAGAAGAAGAGGGTCTTATTCTTGGGCTGTTTTATTTTCAATCTCTCCTCCTTTCTTTTGAGTTTTTTTGAGAGAGTCTTAGATCAGCAAACTCTCATCTTTCTTCTCATATTTTGAAGAGTCCAAATTTTGAAGAAGAAAGCATCGGATCAACCATAGAAGAAGGATCAGCACAGTATTAGCATGCTATGCTGATTTCCTGCATCGGACTTTAGATCAGAGATCGTAGGCTCGAGTGGACGACTCCTAGAGGCCAGACATGTGTGCGGCTTGTGACATCATCCTCAAGTCCAAATCAGTAAGTTACAATATCTAACTTACTTAGGTAATAGATCTGATCTATAAACTTCATACATGCATTTGATGTAGTATAGATCTAGGTTGATTTGATCAACCTTTTTCTTTCTTATTTAATTTTAATTTTTGATTTAATATCATGCCTTAATCATGTAATAGATCTGAGATCTATGTGTTTACATAGTTATTTAAATAAATTTTAGATTTATTTAAGTCTTCTTCTACAAGATCTTGAAAAAGTTTCAAGATCTACCTATGAAATCCTAGATCTGATTCCTTCACGATTATGCTTAAGAATCGAGTTAAACTAAGCATTTTTTAAAAAAAAAGTTGATGCATAGATTAAAAAATTTGTGAGATATTGAGAAAATAAGTATTAAGAAAATTTAATAAAGAGTTAAGTCTAGAATATAAATAATTTTTCTTTGAGTACTTCTGATTTTTCCTACCAGCATCAAAGAAGAGTCTATTTTTTATGTGCTTGTGTAGGATAACTATATATTTTTTTATAAAAAAAATAAATCAAAAATAAAATAGTTTCTAAGAACTTCTCACTAAGTAATCGGATCTTTTTGCTAAGCAAGCATTGAGTTTCATATCAAAAGGTGGGAAGGGCAAAGAAGCTCATTGTAAAGCTAATTTAACTCATAGCTTGTTTGATTCGAGCTAGTAAGCCCGAGGGGTATTCTATACCTAGTGCCCTAAAGTCAACTAGTTTGAGAATCATTGGCCTAAGATTTGCTATATGGATCAAATAGAAAGCTTAAGAAATTATGACACAAAATAGCGGTATAATGTAAAAAAAAATAGAGAAAAAAGCAAATGCACATTAGTTTCCCACCGAGTAATTGGGTACCCATTGGAACAATCTCATATTGCTTCGATACCAAACTATTATCACCATGATATCACTTGAACGTCAATCAACCTGACATCACAAGCCCTAATACCATGTAGCGGAAGCCCCTGATCTTTAGTACAGACCTGAAGGAACCTGTGACATTCTCTATGGCAGCGTATCATAGATCCATCACCAAGATCTATGTTGGGGCATCTCCCACCTTAGACTTGAGGGAGGCACCCCCTTTCTCTAGGGCTTCTTCAAGAACCTAGGGCAACAATAGTAAAGCGAAGAGAGAAGAGAGGAGAGATTGAAGCAAGAAAAGATCTACATTGATTGCTCCTTTAAAAACCCTAATACAACCTATGTATTTATATATAGCTACTAGGCCTGACCAAAAACTTCCCTACCTAACCCAATACATGAAATCACTCATCGAGCCCATGAATATATGTTTCATATGCTCTCATCCCCTGGATCTGAACCTGACCCATACATGATTTAGCCCCATTAAGACCCTATTGGACCAGGCCTTAAGACACCTTGGATTAGTCCCAATCCAAGACTAAACAAAAAATCCAAACGGTTCAATTCGCACCCATTGAGCCGACTTGCTCAAGAGCCGAGCTGGCTCGACTGCGTTTGGGCCAAAATCCATCTTCTGTCTACTTGAGATAGCTTGCTTGGCTACGTCCCAAGCTGGCTCGGCTGCATGCCCAAGCCAGCTCGGCTGTGTGCCAGCCCCTATTCTTGGCTGATTTTCTTCCTTAGCTTTGGTCCTTTACTCCACCTTATGGCCTAGATCTTCAGTGGTAGAGGTGGTGAAGGTGAATATAGTAATTGCACGATCGTGCAGTCTCGATGATTCTCAATGAAGATCCAACGACACTGGCATTCTTTGGATTTGATTCGATTTCCAAATAACATTTAGATGCGATCGAACGATTTTGCACATTCTAGAGCTTCGTCCAATAGCTAGATTTCACCCAAAACAAAGATCCAATGGCCAGCATTCACTCTGACTAGAAAAAGTATTTAGGAGTTTGTTTTGGCACGATCGGACGGACGAGAAGCATCCGATCAAAGCATCCAATGGTCCATATTCATTTTGACTTGATTTAGGCCTGTAATAGTGGATTTTGGAAATTTTTGAGTTGTTTGATCAAACATCCGATGGCCAAAAAGGATCAGAGCTTTGTATTAACAATAGAAAGCCTAGTTTTAGTTTATTTTGAGTGCTTTTATCAGATTTCCACTCAAATTCAACAACATACATGTCGCTTTAGTCCCACAATGCCTAGAAAAGAATACTCTATCCCTCCAACACCTATAAATAAGACCACAAGCCTTCAGAAAAAGCTGTCTTCAGTCAAGGTGAAGCTTTGGTATAGGGTAGAGCCAGGCTTTGGGTTGATGGCAGCTTCGAGGCAACAAGTGCCAAGAAGAAGAGCTAAACTTCAACACTATCTTTCTATCGATGCCAATCCAAGAACAAGATCACCTCTAGTTTTATTTTCTTTTTCTATTCTTTTTAATTTCTTGTATTTAAATTATAAATTTTAATTTTAATGCAAAATTTTTTTTGTGCACTTTAAATTCATGCTTTTTACTTTTAATTATAATTTTAATTTCTACTTTTTACTTTTAATTGCTCTTTATTTTTAATGTAAGTAGATGCTAGGATCTAGGTAGTAGATCTTAGTACCCAAAATTTATTTCCATGCTATTTAAATTTTTATTATTTAATTTTATGTAATTTTAAATTTTATTTTTTGACTTCAATTCTATTTTTAAATTCTTTTCTTTTTTAAAAAAAATTAAAAATTTTAAATCTAAAACACTGCCTTTCCTATGGATTCGATCCGACTCACTATTTTCTACATGTTTTTAATTATTTTAAAAAGTCAGAATTAAACTGATAAACATAGTATCTTAATGATAACATCGCACTCTTATCACATCTGTATGTACAAGTTCTAATAAGTTATTTATCCTTTCTCCATGTCCACTAAATGGAGTCTTAGTCATTTTTTTCATAAGACAAGATTCACAAGTTCCTAATGATTCATAATCATAAGGATCAAAGAACTCTTCTTTGTATAACTTGTTAATCCTAGTCTTACTAATACGACCAAGTCGACAATGCCAAAGTAAAATATTATTAATATGTTTCCTCTTTCATTTTCTATTTTCATCAATATAAAAAATATTATCATTTAGAGATAGAGTCAAAAGACCATTATCAAAAATGCCATAGCATATTATTTCATTAGAATATTTGATAGAGCAACCATTGCTCATTACATCAAATTCATAATCTTGTTTTAATAATAAGGGTATAGATACAATATTTTTTATTGGTGCAGAATTTGATTGATGCTTGATCAAAGCTAGAGCTGGAGAAGATGAGGTTTCCGTCGGTGACCTGCAAGATAAGTCCTGATGAAAGTTTGGGGAATGGGTCTAGCATGATCCTCCGATAATCAAGTTAGCTCTTCTGATGAACAAAAATGGAGCACTCAAAGAATTTAGAGTAGAGTTTAGAGATTAGAGAGAAAATATACCTAAAGAGTCTCTTAAATAGGCGAAGCTCATAACAGACTGATGGTGATAGCCGTAACTACTTGGTAGTGGGCTGCTTGGGCCTACGTGGAGTTTGTTATGAAGGATGGAGTTCATTGTCGTGACGTGTCAGTCTGTTGAGATTTAATAGTTGAAGCTCGGACGAAATAGCTATCAACAGTGAAGAGCTCCATATCACGATAATTCAGGAGAGGTTCGGACCTCTCAGAAGTCACTTGCATGTGAATTAGTATTCATTAAGTTAGGAACTAGACTTGCATAGATGACGAGGTTCTTCTGGGTGACTATAAGGAGTTCGACTGAAAGAAGTCTGGTTGGTGACTGGAAGGAGTTTGACTGGAGGAAGCCAGATTGGCAACTAAAAAGAGTTCAATTGGAAGGAGCCTGGTTGGTGATTGGAAGGAGTTTGACTGCAAAGAGCTTCTCTGGATTGCAGGTTTATAAGGATGGTGAAATCACTGGCTCAGAATTGTGGCCAGGTTCTTTGGTGGGAAGTCCAGACGAAGTCCTTTTATTAACTCTAGCTCGCGTGCTCAAGATTCTGGATATGAGAGTGCCAAGATCTATTACTTTTAGTAAGACTTAGAAGTCCATTTGTGAGGGAGCTCTACCAATCTATGGTTCTTGTCATGAAATCCAATCTATAATGGTGAGACTTGGCCTGAAGGGGATCTAGTTAGATAAGAGTTCAGCAAGCTTCAAGATCGGCCAGACTTGGTTATGCAGGGATTGGATGCTTAGCCAACTACTTAGATGACCGCTTTCACTATTCAAGCTCATCTAACAGGAGTTCAACTAGAAAGGATTGACTGCCTACCATAGATAAATTCAGTTGCCTTGACTATTCAAGCCCATCCGATTCAGGTCTGCAGTATAGGATTTGGTGTGGTGCTCTCAAGCCTTAGGAGGCCACAAGAAAAGTTAGGATGTTGGTTTCGGAATACTAGGATGGGCATGAGTCCTAGGACTAGGACAAGAGTTATCCTAGGTGAAGGTAGCGTGCAGCCCTGCATGGGACTCGAGGTTCATGTGTGAGGATCTTGAGAGACTTGGTAGGTGCTTCGATGATCTAGGATACAAGGTGGAGCAAAGAACTAAAGCCAAGGAAATAAATCAGCCAAGACGGAGGCTGGCACACAAGAGAGCTGGCTCGAATGTGTAGCTAAGCCAGCTCGGATTGAGATCGAGCTGGCTTGGGACACAACTAAGCCGGCTATCTTAGGCAGACAGAAGATGGCATTCGGACATGATGCAGCTGAGCTAGCTCGGATCCTAAGAGAGCTAGCTCGACGAAGACGAACAGAACTGATGGGGTTTTCTATCTTGGTCTAGGATAGGCTTTTATCCTAGGATCTTAAGACCTGGACCAATAAGGTCTTAAGGGGGCTAACTCATGTATGGGTCAGGTTTAGATCCAGGGGAAGAGAGCATGTGAGACATAGGCACGGTGAGTACTTTCATGTATAAGGTTAGCCTAGGAGAATTTTTCAACTAGGGTTTAGATTTATTAGGGTTATGTGATGTGATAGAAATCCTAGGGTATATAAACCCATGTACTATATCTTTACAATAGAGTGGAAATAGTACAGAGCTTTTCTTCCTAACTCTCTTCTCCCTTCTCTCTCTAGTTCTAACTTTAAGTCCTAAGGTGCCATCCATCTATACTTTGTTCTTTTTCATATTTCTGGATTAACACCCAGGTTCGCACAAGAGATGGAATCTATGACTATCGTTCCAAGCAGTCGTAGGGACAATAATTGATGTCAGAGCAGTGCCGATTATTCCAACACTTGGTATCAGAGTCTAGTTGAGCATGGAGGAGGAAGAAGATCAGATTATAGCAAAGATTAGCAGCAAGATTCAGATCTAAGATTTTCTTCATTATTCATAAGGAAGGGACAAATCACAAGATTACTGTCCACCATCCTTAGTCAAGATTTTTTTTTAGATCTACCTGTTGCTATTTTTGATTCATACGATCATGGAGAATAGTGGGTTGAAGGTAGGTTTTGAGAAGTTTGATGAAAAGAGAAGTTTCACAATATGGAAGATTAGGATGGAGGATCTACTAATTCAGATGAGGCGGGATTCAGCCTTGGAAGATAGGCCGAAGGAGATGACAGACAAGGAGTGGGTGTCCTTGGAGAAAAGAGCATGTGCCATAATTAGGGCTTGGCTGATAGATGAGGTGCTATATGGCATGTTGGAGGAGAAGACACCCAAGAGTTTATGGTTGAGGTTATATCAGTTGTACATGAGGAAGAACATATGCAACAAGTTGATGCTGAAGAAGCAATTGTATAGCCTTTGGATGCAGGAGGGCAAGGATGTTATGGGGCATATTCAGTGGTTCGATCGGATGAGCATGGATTTGCTCAACATTGGGGTGGATCTCGAAGAGGAGGACAAAAATTTATTGCTGCTATGTTCGCTATCCAGGAGCTTCGATTCATTGGTGATGACGTTGCTGTATGGTAAGGAGATACTAGTGTACGAGGAGATCGTATCAGTGCTAAGGTCCAATGAGCAGTGAAAATGGATGATGAAGAGGGAAGTCTTCTAGGAGGATCTCATAGTTTCAAAGAGAACAAGGAAAGGATAGAAGAAGGATCAGCAAAGGGATAGCAAGGGGTCCAAGAGATGCTTCAAGTGTGGTGAAGCAGGGCACTTTAAGCAGGAGTGTCCGCTTTGGAAGAAGTGTAAGAGAGGAGAAAGATCTGATTCCATCGATTTAGTCACTGCAAGTGAAGAGTCGGATGAGCTCTTGGTGGTCTCGGAGGAGCCCGTGGGGTGTAATGTATCCGAGATGGCTTTGGACGTGTCTACAAATTGTGGAGGGTCCGAAGGGATAGTGATGGTATCTGAGGTGCAGCGGTAGGCTTAGCAGTGCAGCATTGAGTGGTTGTCCTCAGGGGACTCGGTTACTGAGTCAGCTTCTGCAGCATCAAGAGGACTTCGATTTCAGGTGGAGTACTGGGCAGAGGTGGCTTTACAGATTGAGAGAGATATGATACGAGTTCAGAGCAGAGAAGCGTAGGAGGACCAATATCCTAGCACCAATGCTGGAGATGCATAGTTTTAGGTGGAGCAACTGAAGGAAAATCTTGATTTTCGGATAAAGGTTCGTTCAGATCTGATCAGATCAAGAGATATATTTCAAAATTTTTTTCTTTGATCTGTATCAGATCTGAGATGTTTTAGATCTAATTCTTATTATTTTAATAAATAAAATAAATAAGAATAAATTAAATCAAATTTAATTTACCTGATTTGGGTAATCTTATTACCCTGTTGATGATCCTGTGTGCAACGGAAGGTTCTGGATCTAGCCACGCAAGCGCCTGGCCTCTACCAGTATCCACTCGGGCTGGATCTGGAGATCCTCTTCTTCTCTATCACATCTCCAAAAATCTAATTTGGATCTGATCTGGAGGATCTTCAAAACTCCTTTTGAAGATCAGCAGTCGTCATTTGCAGCAGCGCAGCCTTCTTGCTTTTGATCGCCTTTCTTTGATCTAGATCGCACCAACCAAAGTCCAAAACCCTTTTGGACATGGAGAGGAGAAGGAGAAGGAGGGTTGGCATGGAGGAAGAGGGGAGAGGCAGCCTTGGGCATGGGAATTATGATTCTCAATCATATCATGTTACAATCTGAGTTGGGCATAGGGTCTTATTTATAGACTAACTGTGATCCAACTCCTCTTCTTCCCAACCAATCACAACCCTTTGTGAAATCAGATCTAAATCTGATTGGTGGAAATAGAGTCCCCTGGATTCCTCCTTAGAGGGCACCTAAGACCAGTCAAACTGGATTCTTAGAAGAACTCTAATTGGAATCCAAAAGGGAGGTGGAGTCCTTGTCCAACAAGGACTCCTAGGCTTCTCCAACTTGGGCGCACGCCTAGGGTGGCATGCACCCTCCTCCTTGCTAGGTTCTGGTAGGAGGACAGGCCCCCACCAGCTCTCCAATAGGTGCATGACATGTGGTCAAAAGTCAAAGTATCAATGGTCAACATTTGACCAGTCAAAGGTAGACTTTTGACCAAAGTCAAAGAACAAGAAATGGCAGGTGACCAAAAATGGTAGGTAATGTCTTACAAAATAAGACAACCTTTTCTGACTTGGACATCCTCTAGTTAGACCATATGAAGGCCTCTGATTGAGCACAAACTTCTTTGGCTCAGACAGGACAACTTATTTATGATAGAAAAAGAAGAACGTTAGGTTCAATCGAGTGCTAGCACGATTTCCTTGAACCTAATTGAATCTCATTCAGATCAATTGAACTGGATCAGTTCAATTGATGATCACCAAATTCAAACCCTTGTTTGTGTGACCCAGTTTGGTTCAGTTCTGTATGGTAATGGGATATGTCATGATCTCTATCATCGACATCATCGAAACTCCTTTCGATGGATCAGAACTCTTTTGATTCGAATAGCTAGAATGATGGATCATCTAAATCATTCTAATTGCTCCCAAAATCCACCAGTGACACCTAGCAGTATATGGTGGCAACCCATCAGAGCTGAATGCGAACCTCTTGGTGCAGCTACTTGTGTGATTAAGTTCTTCTATCTTGAGCCCCGATCAGATTAGGGTTTAAGGTGAACTCGTCAAACCCTAGTTTCTGTCATATGATGTAATCATTCGATTCGAGTCCAATGTGAAAATCTAAATAGAAACTCTTTCTATTATTTCACTCTGCCATGGCCTTGGGCTTCTGGACTTGATTCTCATGATTATCATAGGGCTGCTCCTCTACCACCGAGGTAGATAGATTCCATCTTGATGCCATCTAGTTCCTACAATGAACATGCTATAGCCAACATACACCTCAGGGTTCCATATGGCTAGGAGACCGAGTAATGGTGTAGTCAAACTATAACACCCTCAAGGTGAACTGCCGATGCACCTCAGGTCAAAGAACCAGACACACTACTGCAGCATCGAGTCAGTCATTGACGAGAAGGTAGACTCCCTAATGACTACTCGAGGTGGTCACGCTCAGTGCCCTCATTCTCTAACGAGTACCTGTACTCTCGCTCCGGTGTCTCCACACCGTAGACTCAAGACTCATCTACTAAAGAGAAGCGATTGTACACCAACCTTCCGGATCAATCACCATCCTCGTGATGATCCTATGGTCAGGAGCAATTTATGAGTTAATAATGATTATTCATGTCTTAAATTTTCAACTCTTGAAAATATGAATTATCATTGCCATTAACTCAAAGGATGTATCACAGATACTAAATATACATATGTGATAGAAAATAACCCATTTATTGCTTTTAGTCAAAATTATAATTTTGCCCCTAGAAGTGTATTACAAGTGTCAGCCAATTCTGGCTTCTAGGGCACATATATCTAACAATCTCCCACTTGTCCTAAAGCCAATTGGCTACAAGTTTAAGTTCCATCTTCTCAAGGTGGGCTTCGAATTTCTGCTGGCCCAACGGCTTTGTAAGTGGGTCTACCATATTATTTGTGGAGTCGACTCTCTTGACCTTGACGTAACCCTTTTCGAGGTAATCATGGATGGGGTGGTATCACCGTTTGCTTGGAACTCTTTCAGCTGACAGCACCACCATTGCACACAAACAGTCTACTAGATGTTGACTTTCGATCATCTATATCAGACATGAAATCTGAGTCTGTGTATCCCTGGACTTGGAGTTCTCCATTACCAAAGACCAACATTATATCCCTAGTTCTTCTCAAGTACTTAAGGATATATTTCACAGAAGTCCAGTGTTCTTCACCTGGATTTGACTGATATCTGCTTGTGACACTCACAGCATGGGCTATATCAGGTCGTGTACATAGCATGGCATACATGAGGCTCCCTATTGCAGAAGCATAAGGGATCTTGCTCATGCATTCTATTTCCTCAGGTGTGCTAGGGCACATCTTCTTGGAAAGATGAATACCATGTCTGAAGGGTATTAATCCCCTCTTAGAGTTTTTCATACTAAACCTCTTTAGTACTTCCTCTATGTACATCTTCTGTGAAAGTCCTAGCATCCTATTCGGTCTATCCCTATAGACCTTAATTCCTAGAATAAAGGATGCTTCACCTAGGTCTTTCATGGAGAATTTCTTGGACAACCATATTTTGACTGTCGTCAACATGGGAATATCATTGCCAATAAGGAGGATGTCATCCACGTACAATACGAGGAAGACAACAGTGCTCCCACTGATCTTTTTGAAAACACACGGTTCCTCTTCATTTTTGATGAAACCAAACTTTTTGATCACATCATTGAAACGAGTGTTCCAGCTCCGAGATGCTTGCTTAAGTCCATATATGGACCTTTGCAGCTTGCAAACCTTGAAGATCCATTTACACCCAATAGTTACTATACCTTCTGGTGGATCTACTAAGGTCCAGACTTGGTTTGAGTGCATCGAGTCAATTTCTGACTGCATTGCCTCTAGCCATTTCTCGGAGTCGATATCTGATATCGCCTTGTTGTAGGTTTTGGGATCATCACCATGAGCACCATTACCTATGAGGAACATTTTCTCTACTTCCTCTGAAATAATACCTAAGTATCTCTCAGGGGGACGGAAAACTCTTTTCGATCTATGAGGTGGAGGAGGTAGTGTTCTTATTGGCTCAACCTGATTTGGTTCCAATTGGTCCTTAGCTCGTTCCACTTGTGAGACTTTCTCATCAAGCTTGATCTATTTTTCCAATGCCGCTGTCTTAAATAAACTATTTTTCAAGAAAGATGGTATGTCGACTCACAATCACATTGTGGTCTTCTGGAATGTAGAAATAGTATCCTAATGACTCTTTAGGATATCCTATGAATCGAGCTCTGAAGGACCTAAACTCTAACTTGTCCTCTTGTTGTCTTTTGACGTGAGCTGGACAACCTCAAATTCTGAGATGACTCAGACTTGATTTCTTACCGTGTCATATCTCATACGGTATGGTAGAAATGATTTTAGAGGAAACCCTATTCAGTAGATAGATTGAAGTTAACAATGAGTATCCCCAAAGAAAATCAGGGAGGTCTATGAAGCTCATCATGGATCGAACCATATCCAATAGAGTCTGATTTCTCCATTCTGAAATCCCATTGAGTTGAGGTGTTCCTGGTGGAGTCCATTAAGAGACTATGCCATTTTCCTTTAGATAGTCTAGGAATTCCTGGCTAAGGTATTCACCTCCTCGATCTGATCGAAGAACCTTAATGGGTTTTCCTGTTTGTTTTTCTACTTCATGTCTGAATTCTTTGAACTTTTCAAAAGCTTTAGACTTGTGTTTCATAAGATACACATACCCATACCTAGATAGATCATTGGTAAAGGTAATGAAGTAGACAAAATTGCCTCTAGCCGACACATCAAATGGGTCGCACACATCAGTATGTACTAGGGCAAGGAGATCTGTGGCCCTTTTCCCATGTCCTACAAAAGGGAGTTTAGTCATTTTTCCTTGAAGACAAGATTCACAAGTTGGATATGACTCGAAAGTCAACGGACTCAATAGCCCATTTTTCTCCAATTTGTTGATCCTATCTTCTGCTATATGACCTAATCTCAGGTGCCATAGATATTTGTCATTTGGACTATCCCTAGGTCGTTTGGCATTCACGTTTTGCTCGATAGTTAGAACAGGTACATCAATATGTAGCTGATAAAGACCATTAATAAGAAAATCATTTGCAATTTTATTTCTTTCATAAAGAATGTTACAATGGTCCTTAAAGAAGGTGATCACATAACCTTCTTGTGCTAAGCAAGAAATAGAAATCAAATTCCTGCTAGCTGCAGGCACAAAATAACAGTCTTTCAAAACAAGTCTAAACCAGATGGTAATTGAAGAGGGTATGTTCTCACGGCTACTGCAGCAACTCTTGCTCCATTACCGACACGTAGGATCATGTCTCCATCCCTCAGCCTCCTGCTATCCTCAAGACCCTGCATAGAAGTGCACAGATGAGCACTAGAACCAGAATCAAGCACCCAACTGGATGCAGAAGAAATCGTAAGGTTAGACTCAATAACGAGCATACCTCCAGAAGGACCTTCCTTCTTGTTCTTCAGGGTGGCCAGGTAAATAGGGCAGTTTCGCTTCTAGTGGCCGTCGCTGTTGCAATGGAAACACTTTCCTTTGACATCGACCTTCTTCTTCAGCTCTGCCTTCTTCTTCTTTGATCCTTCCACCTTTTGCTTTTTCACAGACTTCTTTTTCTTTTCAGAAGACTTTCCTTTGAAAGAAGTTCGTTCCATAGCAAGAACTGAGCCTTTACAATGTTTCATAGAAAGATCAGTGGTAACCAGCATATTCATTAATTCGGCCAAGGAATTTTGAAGTTTATGCATGTGGTAATTCATGATGAATTACCCATATGCATCAGTCAAGGATTGCAGAATAATATCATTCTGTAGGTCCAAGTCCAACTTCACACCGAGCTTCTCAAGCTCTTCCATGTCCTTGATCATTGTCAGATAGTGATCTTGGACTGACTGTCCATCACGCATCTTAGCCTTAAAAAGTCATTTCGTGACTTGATATTTGGCTGCGCAACTCTGTTCACCAAACATCTCCTGCAAGTGAGCCAACATTTGGCGTGTAGTCTTGATATCCTTATATTGGTGCTGGAGCTCATCAGACATCAAGCCCAACATGTAATATCTGGCCTTATTGTCTTCATCTATCTATTTATCCGAAGATGCTCTCTGTTCAGTAGATGGACGGGTTGGTAATGTGGGAGGGTCCTGGTCCAAAACATGGGTTAACTTCTCAGAACCCAAAATAATTTTGTAGTTCCTAAGCCAATCTTTATAATTGGGTTCGGTCAGTCTATGTGTGTCCAGGATACGTGCCAATGGGTTGGACGCAGACATTTTCCTTTAGAGAGTCAAAGATTCTAGTTAGATATTATAATTTTGACTTGACCAATTTGTTTAGAGATTTTATTTTTAAACAAATTAGCTCCCACTATTTTCTTGGATCCCTACACTCCCTCTGTAGAGATGCAAAAATCTCCACGATTAATGATTTCTAGTGGGTGGTGCAGTCTCACCAACTGACTCATCACCTCACCTAACAGTTATTGGTGATGGGTTAGCCAATGAGTGAACAACTCTTGTTCAATGATTCTCTAATCATGGTGCACCCAAACTTGGTCTCTAATTCATGAATCTCACCGTATCCGGAATATTGATCCACTCCTTTGTTAAGTCAGACCCACCATTTGCATAGACTGGGTTCCTAATTGAGTCTCTCACCGTATCTGGAATATTGAGCCCAACTCATCCTCCAGCCCATAGCATCTAATGCCTAATAGACATGGTTGCATCTTTTCGGTGCAACTGAGCCACTGTATCCAATCGAGAACAATCAACCCCAGGAAGGGCCCGCACATCTACAATGGTGGAAGACCTCAGACTTAATCTTTTCTTAGGGAGAATTGATTCAGGTCTCATTAAACTAGACTTGGCTTAGTCATAACAATTATGACTAACCTAGTGGCATGGGTTAGCTCGGATTATTGACCACCTTAGATCAGAACTGTGTCAACAGATATGGCCAGGTAAGTGAGATCGGTGGAAGGAATATGCCATTAACTCGTACAAGAACGCATTCAGGTCGAGTAGCTTCCAATTAAAAACCAGTCGGTCGTATGTGCCAAACTTACCTTAGACACCAAATTGTTAAGTCAAAACCAATTGGGTTAGCCTACAATCCAGACTCTAACCTCTGAGCCTAATTAGGTCTTGCTTGATCGTGACTCTATCTTGAATCAGACTTAATCCTATTAGGATAGTCAATTTAAGCATTGTTGATCCCATCTAACCAACTCTTGATTCGGTTTGATCAACCGCTTAGACCTAATTGAGCTACCCAAGCCCGAACCCAGTATTATGAATATATCTTAGATCTAAAATTCTCAATTTTAGTACTAATTAATATTCCATAAATTTAAGTTTTAATTAAGTAGGGTTCATAAACAAAATATGCACAATAAATCCTAGGATTTCAAGATCTAGGGTTTTGCAGAAAGTAAGTTTTGATTTTCTGATTAAGGACGAACACACAGCACCCCTACACATCATAAAAACACCACATCGAATGGGGAAGAGAGGGCCTTTAAACCCTTCTTCATTCTTATGACCGGACGACCAAGAGGAATGCCTTAATCAGGAACATTCAATACTACAAAATAGTATCAGATCTATATCATATATCTCATATACAAAGTAGATCTAATCATGGCATATTTTGCATACATCTCATGTATCAAATCATGCATATTTTCAGATCTAAATTATCTCATAATAATCTAAAAATTAGATTTAAATTGATCTAATCAAAATAAACCCTAATCTAGATAACTATGTAGAACTATTCTACAACTAGTCTAGACATGCATCAATCACATCTCATATGATGTTTTAAAATTAAATAATTTTATTTGCTATTTTTTAGATGTTATTATAACCATTATAATATCAAAAAATAGTAAATAAATGAATCTAAAATATGGGTTAATCAAATTAAATTGAAAACATGCAAGACTATTCTATAGAACTATTCTATTCTAGAACTAGTCATGCATATCTTCTAATCTTAGATCCTAATCATTTAATTTTAATTTTTCTAATTTTAGAGCTGATCACATCTCATGTGACATCTGAAATTAATTATTTTTTGATTAAAATAAATTTAAAATCAGATCTAAATATTTTTAGAACCATGGCTCTGATACCAGTTGAAGGAAAATCCTAATTTTCGGGTCCAGGTTCATTCAGATCTGATCAGATCAAGAGATATATTTCAAAATTTTTTCTCTTTGATCTATATCAGATCTAGGATATTTTATATCTAATTCTTATTATTTTAATAAATAAAATAAATAAGGGTAAATTAAATCAAATTTAATTTACCTAATTTGGGTAATCTTATTACCCTATTGATGATCCTATATGCAGCGGAAGGTTCTGGATCTAGCCACGCAAGCGCCTGGCCTCTATCGATATCCACTCGAGATGGATTTGGAGATCCTCTTCTTCTCTATCACATCTTCAAAAATTAAATCTGGATCTGATCTGGTGGATCTTCAAAACTCCTTTTGAAGATCAGCAGTCGTCCTTGCAGCAGCGCAGCCTTCTTGCTTTCGATCGCCTTTCTTTGATCTGGATCGCACCAACCAAAGTCCAAAACCCTTTTAAACGTGGAGAGGAGAAGGAGAAGGAGGTTTGGCATGGAGGAAGAGGGGAGAGGCAGCCTTGGGTGTGGGAATTATGATTCTCAATCATATCATGTTACAATCTGAGTTGGGCACAGGGTCTTATTTATAGACTAACTATGATCCAACTCCTCTTCTTCCCAACCAATCACAATCCTTTGTGAAATCAGATCTAAATCTGATTGGTGGGAATAGAGTCCGCTGGATTCCTCCTTAGAGGGTGCCTAAGACCAGTCAAACTGGATTCTTAGAAGAACTCTAATTGGAATCCAAAAGGGAGGTGGAGTCCTTGTCCAACAAGGACTCTTAGGTGCCTCCAACTTGGGCACACGCCTAGGGTGGCATGTGCCCTCCTCCTTGCAAAGTTTTGATAGGGGGATAGGCTCCCACCAACTCTTCAATAGGTTCATGACATGTGGTCAAAAGTCAAAGTGTCAATGGTCAACATTTGACCAGTCAAAGGTAGACTTTTGACCAAAGTCAAAGAACAAGAAATGGCAGCTGACCAAAAATGGCAGGTAATGTCTTAAAAAATAAGACAACCTTTTCTGACTTGGACATCCTCTAGTTAGACCATATGAAGGCCTCTGATTGAGCACAAACTCGTTTGGCTCAGACAGGATAATTTATTTATGATAGAAAAAGAAGAACATTAGGTTCAATCGAGTGCTAACACGATTTCCTTGAACCTAATTGAATCTCATTCAGATCAATTGAACTGGATCAATTCAATTGATGATCACCAGATTCAAACCCTTATTTGTGTGACCCAGTTAGGTTCAGTTCTGTATGATAATGGGATATGTCATGATCTCTATCATCGACATCATCAAAACTTCTTTCGATGGATCAGAACTCTTCTGATTCGAACAGCTAGAATGATTGATCATCTAAATCATTCTAATTGCTCCCAAAATCCACCAGTGACACCTAGCAATATATGGTGGCAACCCATCAGAGCTGAATGCAAACCTCTTGGTGCTGCTACTTGTGTGATTAAGTTCTTCTATCTTGAGCCCCGATCAGATTAGGGTTTAGGTGAACTCGTCAAACCCTAGTTTCTATCATATGATGTAATCATTCGATTCGAGTCCAATGTGAAAATCTAAATAGAAACTCTTTCTATTATTTCACTCTGCCATGGCCATGGGCTTCTAGACTTGATTCTCATGATTATTATAGGGCTGCTCCTCTACCACCGAGGTAGATAGATTCCATCTTGATGCCATCCAGTTCCTACAATGAACATGCTATAGCCAACATACACCTCAGGATTCCATATGGCTAGGAGACCGAGTAATGGTGTAGTCAAACTATAACACCCTCAAGGTGAACTGCCGATGCACCTCTGGTCAAAGAACCAGACACACTACTGCAGCATCGAGTCAGTCATTGACGAGAAGGTAGACTCCCTAATGACTACTCGAGGTGGTCACGCTCAGTGCCCTCATTCTCTAACGAGTACCTGTACTCTCGCTCTGGTGTCTCCACATAATAGACTCAAGACTCATCTACTTAAGAGAAGCGATTGTACACCAACCTTTCGGATCAATCACCATCCTCGTGATGATCCTATGGTCAGGAGCAATTTATGAGTTAATAATGATTATTCATGTCTTAAATTTTCAACTCTTGAAAATATGAATTATTATTGCCATTAACTCAAAGGATGTATCACAGACACTAAATACACATATGTGATAGAAAATAACCCATTTATTGCTTTTAGTCAAAATTACAATTTTGCCCCTAGAAGTGTATTATAAGTGTCAGCCAATTCTGGCTTCTAGGGCACATATATCTAACAGCAACACCTATGAGAGGATAGGCGAAGTTCTAAGGAGATCGTGTTAGGGTATGCAGCAAGCACCGGCATAGGATTGCTGTAATTCTCCAGAAAAGTTCAGGACAAATGGTGCAGCTGCTAAGCAGAAGGATGCCTATAATTTTTAGAGTGGTGCATAAGAACATGCCAAGGTCTTCAGCAGTGGAGGCAGTCATCCCAAAGGCCTTAAAGGGAGCTCAGCAGGTGAAGAAGGACAGTAGTGTTAAGGTATGCACAAGTGGCTGTCAGGGTATGAAATGATAGTGGGTTCTTGCAAGAGAATATTGCTAGGTGTGCCAAGGCTTGGGTGCACCAAGTTGGAGATTGTAGGATTTGGTATGGTGCTCCCAAGCCTTAGGAGGCCACAAGAGGAGTCAGGGTCTTGGCTCCAGGATACTACGATGAGCATAAGTCCTAAGACTGGGATAGGAATTGTCCTAGGTGAAGGCGGCTGCAGCCCTATGTGGGACTCGAGGTTTAGGTGTGAGAACCTTGAGGGGCTTTGTAGGTGCTCCAGAGACCTGGGATACAAGGTGGAGTAAAGGACAAAAGCCAAGAAAAAGAATCAGCCAAGACAAGGGCTGGCACACAGGCCAGCTAGCTCGAATATGCAGTCGAGCCGACTGTCTCAGGCAGGCAGAAGATGGCATTCGGGTGTGATGCAACCAAGCTGGCTCAAATTCTAAGAGAGCCAGCTCGATGGTGATGAAAAGAACTGATGGGGTTTACTATCTAGATCTAGGATAGGCTTTTATCCTAGGGTCTTAAGGTCTGGACTAATAAGATCTTAACGGGGCTAACTCATGTATGGATCGGATTTAGATCCAAGGGATGAGTGCATGTGAGACATGGGCTCGATGAGTACTTTCATATATTGGGTTAGCCTAGAGAAGTTTTTAAGCTAAGATTTGGATTTAATAGGATTATGTAATGTGACAGAAACCCTAGAGTATATAAACCCAGGTATTGTATCTTTATAATAGAGTGGAATCAATACAAAGCTTTTCTCCCTAACTCTCTTCTCTCTTTGGTTCCAATTTTAAGCCCTAAGGTGCCATCCATCTATACTTTGCTCTTCTTCATATTTTGGGATTAATACCCACATTTGCATAAGAGATTGAATCTATGACTGTAGTTCCGAGCAGCCATGGGGACAACAATTGGTGTCAGAGCAGTGCTGATTGTTCCAACATGCATTACCTTGCCAGTCTAGGGTCTAACCCATGCATTCAGGTAAGATCGTCTGATAGGTTGAAGGTCGGCTATTTTGGAGATAATTGGAGCTATGGTTGAAGCTCTTCTTCAATCGTTATTGCCAATCAGGATTACTCTGGGATCAGACATCAGGCTGAACTTCGGCAGGATAGAGTTATCCCCAAAAATAGTCCTCCTATTCCTATGTTAGAAGCTCGTAGGAAGGGAGTAAAGATATGCGACTGCCGAAGTCATTTTTTGATTTTTCGTGCCTATTGGATAGGAAGTTTTGGCATTTTTTTGCACTGGCACCAAAGCTTCTTCAATATGAGGTGACCCAAAAAGATAATTTCTCAAAATTTCTACCAAAGCTCTACCCAAGGTATGGTGCAATTAAGGTATTGTCAGCTGTCAGTCCCCTGCCATGATGAGTGGGACACGTGTCAATCAAAGATCGGTCGGAGAAGATCTGCCATCATAACCACCTTGGACTCCATAGGATATTTAGGTTCGCCTTCATCCTCCAAGGCCTTATCCCTTTTCGAGTTCTTCTCTTTCTTCCTTTGGTTTTCTTCCTCCCACCCAAGAATGCTTCAATTTCCTCCTCCATTTCCTCCACTTACTGGTGTCTTCCTGCGATTTCCATCATGTCAGTCACCTCATTGATCTTCTCAACCAATTTAGGTTAGTTTTAAAATCTTTTTTTTGATTATTTTCATGTCTTTTGCATCTTGTCCTTTTGGGTTCTTCATAGAGATTTTGCACCTTATTTTTCTTGATTTTTGAAGGTTTTTCTAAGTTTAGTTTGATCCAAATATCTGCCGAAGAATCTTGGACAACAGGTTCTGGGAGCTTGGCCCAGCTGAACCTAATGGATCCAACCCCTAAGGACACCAAACATGTAGAGGTAGCCCGTCCCCCTTTTTTTCCTAACACAATCCCTTGCAAAATTCGGCACAAAGATCTTTCCTTGATTAGAATCTTGTTCGGAATCTCATCTAAGTATGAGCTCAAACTTCCTAGTCCCAGTGACCAAGCATGCTCACCTCCTTCAAGTCGCATTTGCTTATATACCGAGGTCCTTCGTGTCGGACTTTGGCTTCCAATCCCTTCTTTCATAGTAGCCTTGTTTAGATTCTTAAATATTTTCTTTGCTTCCATGGTGCCGAACTCATTTAGGTTTGTCATAGGATTTCTTTCTTGATGTATCATGACCAATATCCAACCTACCACCTTTCTGTTCCGTAATTTTTCTACCTTCAAACACCATCCCACCGCCAAGGATTGGTGGTATGTCTCTCCCCAATTTGGCAAGAAGGGTTTGCACAAGGGTGCTCCTTCTTCCATTCACAACTGGAAGAAGAAATTTTTCTTTATTTCATGTCCCTTATTAGAATTAGGACTTCCTCTTTGGGGGGGCATGAGAGATTCTGTCAGCTCCCAGGCTAGAGCAAGAAGATCGGGACTTGACCGATAAATTTAAGAACTACTGAGCTCCTCTGATTTTTGAACTTCTAGATGATCAAACTTTGTTTAGCTTTGGGTTTAGTACCCTTGATCCAGTAGGTAGTGCTCTGTAATTAATCAATCATGCATTGCTCTTTCTTCTGACCTTGGCTCTTTCTATTGTAGTAGTGACTCCGAAGGAGCGAAATTGCCTGGCAAAGGAGATCAAATTTCTCAAGAGGAAGGGTAGCTCCACTGGGAAATCGTCGAAGGAGGCTCACGTCGAAGTGCCAAGCCTGACCATGCCAGTCCAGGCTGTACCAATCCCAGAAGTTGTCATGGTCGCACCGAGCCCAACCCTGCCCAATGATGCCGCTGCCCCTGCACCTCCTAAGCAAGGGGAAGTTGCGGTGAAAAGAAAGAAGAAGGAGATGAATGCCATCGCCAAGAAGGTCAAGAGGAAGGTCAGATGCTCTAGCAGCGAGAACTTCGACCAGGAGCAGGATTCTATGGACGATCGGGAGGTCATCCACTCTTTGATGGAGGGAAGCATCCTCCCACATATAGTTGACAAGATGGTCCGAAAGGAGAATGCGAAGAGGTTTGATGAGTCCTTCATTGTCTATCTCAAGGTAATCTAATTTTTCCCAATCTTGATTGAATATAGAATGTACTTTTGAAGTTCTGACTTGGTTTCTATTTTGTAGTTAGGGAATTACTTATTTGCCCATTCGAAGGCAGCAAATCTGGCTTCGGAGGTTCAAATTGCTAAAGTCAAGCATCTTCGGGAGGTGCTAAGGAGGGCAGACGAAGCAGCGGCAAGGTTGAAGGCTGTTTTGACTCTTGCTAAGGAGAAGAAGAAGAAGATGGAAGAGGAGGTCAATACCAAGAGGGAGCAGGCCATCAAGGCCTTCAATCTTCCAAGGATATGGAGAACATCAAGGTTGACTTCGCTAGGGAGGCCTTTTTAGAGGGGTTTGAGATCTGCATGAGGAGGATCGTAAAAAACTTTCTGGCGGTGGATCTTGACCTTCTGACGGATGAACCTAATGATGAAGCCAGTCCTTCCAACGCTGGTGCAAACGCTGGTGCTACCTCTCCCACTACCAAACCTACCCCTAAAGTCTCTGAACCTATTGCTGTAGCGTTTGAATCTGCTTAGGAGCTAGAGGTGGCAGAGAATGCTCCAACCTCGTCTACTGTAGTGCCGCCCGAGGTTGAAAACTTTTGATATTTGTACTTTTTCTTTTTTCCTTCTGATGTACTGAAAACATTTTGAGGAATGAAAGTAAATTCACCTTTCTTTATGTTTGTGTTATGGTGCTCATTATTTAGAACCCTGTAGCAATCAAAGCCGTGACTTGCCATCTCTGGCTGAGGTCGAGCCACTACCTCAGGGGATTTCTCTAAAATCCATGATTAAAAACTTGAAAAAAGAGGTTCATCATTTGAAGAAGAAACTGAAGAAGATGGAAGATGAACTTTAGAAGTCAAGGAAGAACTGTTCAAAGTTGACAGCTTATGGATTTCATCGATAGAAAGCAGCATTTGATTGAAGAACTAGAATGAGCATAGAAGATTGGCAACGAGAAGGCTTGGACCTTGACTACCAGAATTGGTTCTCTTCAGGCCAATCTTCGTAAGGCAAAGAGAGAATCGAATAGTTGGAGGGCGGCACAACATGGTCTCAGAGCCAGGCAAAGTTCTGCTAGGACTGGTCGAAGAGATTTTCCAACCTTCAAAAATAGCTATTTGATGTCGAGAGGTCATATGAGTCTTATAGGATTTACTGGTGTGAAAGATCGATGACTATAAGAAGAAGCTTAGGATGGCGAACTCCAAAATAATGCAGCATCAGAGACAACTGGTAGATAGGACTCAAGCCGACCTAAGTGCAGATTTGGACCAGGTCACCATTCTAAGGAATACTCTCAGGAATCTGATAATGCAATTTGAGAGTACAAAGAAAGAGCTTCGCGATCTCAAGATTCGGATGGTCTATGAAGAGGTCTTGGTGAAGGACGCCGAGGCTGAGTCGGCGGATTTAAGAAAGAAGTTACACGAATCAAAAGTGGACTTGTGGAGAGCCCAAAAACTATTTCATGAGAGTTTGCTGAAGAGGAAGGAACTTGAGGAGTCACTAGCTTGAAGCAATCTCTGGTGCTGGTCGGGATCAGTAACCTGAAATAGGAAGAATCCGATCTATCTTAGGACCTCATCCATCTTTCTATTTTGTACATAGTCTTGCAGACCTTTATTTTGTAACGGACTTCAACTTTAATGAAATGATGCTTTTCTCAGTTGTCATTTTGCTTTGTGTCGATTTGATGCTTGTTGACTTCTCTATTTTTCTTCATTTCATCTTTTGATGAAATGGCTATTGAAAAATACCTTCCTCGTATCTTAGAGAACCAAAGGTCTTTGTCCACATTAAGATGAGGTTCTCCTCCTATTCTTAACATTGTTAGTATTTACCCTCGTTAAGATGAGGTCCTTCTCCTATTCCTGCAAGGTTGCTGGGGCACAAAAAGAGCCGTTATAAGGGCCTCTCCCCTCCTCCTATCTTAAATAATCAGAGATTTTCATCCATATTAGGACAAGGTTCTCCTATTCATAATGTGGTTAGCATTTACCCTTGTTAGGATGAGGTCCTCCTATTTTCGACATGGTAGCTGGGGCACAAAAAGGGCTATTGTAAGGGCCTCTTCCCTCTTCCTATCTTAAATAATTGGAGGTCTTCATCCATATTAGGATGAGGTTCTCCTCCTGTTCTTAACGTGGTTAGCATTTATCCTTGTCAGAATGAGGTCCTCCTCTTGATCCTGACAAGGTAGCTGGGGCATAAAAGGGCCATTGTAAGGGCCTCTCCCCTCCTCTTATCTTAAATAATTGGAGGTCTTCATCTATGTTAGGATGAGATTTTTCTCCTGTGCCTAACATTGTTGGCTTCGTCCAATGATGAAGTTCGAAAAGTTATTTTCTGTCATCATAGTTTTGCACCAAGGACAAAGATGTTAAAGTAAAGAAATTTTATTGAAATGAAGTCATTGATAGTATATTTGTAGATTCTCTAAATTTTATGTTAGAAAATCATGGTACCGCTTGGATGCACATCATCCTACCACCATAAGCCCTGATACCATGTTGCGGAAGCCCCTGATCTTTAGCATAGACCTGAAGGAACCTATGACATTATCTATGGATAGAAATTGCTCATCTTCACCTGGATCTGTGATGGGGCACCTTATTTCGAGGGCTTAAGGAAGGTGCCCCTCTCTCTAGGACTTCTTTAGGAACACTAGGGTGGCAATACTAGAGAGAAGAGAGAAGAGAGATTGAGGGAGAAAAAATCTACATTCCAATTCGTAATGAAACCCTAATACATCATACATATTTATACATAGCTATTAGGTCTGACCAAAAACTCCCCTAACTAATCCAATACATGAAAGCACTCTCTGAGCCATGTACATATGTCTCACATGCTCTCATCCCCTGGATCTAAACCTAACCCATACATGAGTTAGCCCCCTTAAAATCCTTTTGGATCAGGCCTTAAGACCCCTTGGATTAATCCCAATCCAAGATTAAATAGAAAACCCCATCCAGTTCTATTCACCACTAAGGAGCCGATATGCTTAGAAGCTAAGCTAGCTCGACTGCATCTCGCTCGAACCCTATCTTCTGTTTGCCTAAGACAGCCAGCTTGACTACGCCCTGAGCCAGTTCGATCTTCGTTTGAGTTGGCTTGACTACATATCCGAGTCAGCCGCCTGTGTGTCATCTCCTTATCTTGGCTGATTCTTCTCCTGGCTTTGGTCCTTTGCTCTACCTTATATCTAGGTCTCTAGAGCACCTACCAAGCCCCTTAAGGTCCTCACACTTGAACCTCGAGTCCGTGAAAAACTACACACCGCCTTCACCTAGGACAACCTCTATCCTAGTCCTAGGACTCATACCCATCCTAATCTTCTAGAGCTGACACCTTGGCTCTTCTCGTGGCCTTCCAAGGCTTGGGAGCACCTCACTAAATTCTACATTCCATGGGCGTGGGAGATCAGCTCCTCCAAGCTCTTTTAGATAATAAGTTTCGACCGGATGACCTCCTTGATTTCATAAGAGCCTTCCCAATTTAGGGTGAGCTTTCTTTGATTCTGAGGTTGTGAGATAGCTGCTCGCTAAAGCATTAAGTCTTTCACTTTGAATGCTTTGCTTTTAACTTTGGAATTGTAGTAGCGAGCTACCTTTTGCTTATAGGCCACCATCCAAACTTAAGCCTCTTCTCATTTCTCTTCTAATAAATCAAGATTGGCTCTAAGATCCTGTGAGTTTCTCTATTCATTGAATGCCACGACTAGTGCTGACGAAAGTTTGAGCTCAATTGGGATGACTACTTCTATTCCGAAAGCTAAGGTAGATAGAGTCTCTTCGATTGGCAACCTTTGGATAGTTCGGTATACCTAGAGTACATGAAAAAATTCATCTACCTAAGTTTCCTTCGCTCTTTCAAGTCTAGCTTTGATACCTTGTAGTAGGAACCTGTTAGTCACCTCGACCTCACCATTTGCTTGGGGATGAGCTACCAAAGTAAAATTATGAGAGATGTTCAAATCTTCATAGAACTCGATAAATTTTGTTCTAGCAAACTGGCACCCATTATCTGTTATTAGAGTCTGAGGTAGGCCAAATATGCAAATAATTGACTTTCAGATGAAGTCCTGTACTTTTGCTTCAGTAATTTTTGCTAGAGGTTTGGCTCCGATTCATTTTATAAAATAATCTATTGCTACCAGGAGAAACTTTTACTGTTCGGATGCCATAGGAAAAGGCCCGAGTATATCCATCCCTCATTGTGCAAATGGCCATAGGACGCTTAGGAGTGTTAGTTCAAAAGTCGGTTATCTTTGAATGCTTGTATTTCTTTGATAACGGTCATATTTTTTGACATACTATATAGAATCTTGGTACATAGTCGATCAATAATAGCCCTGCCGAAGTAGTTTGTGAGATAAGGATCTAGCTCCTAAATAACTTTCGTAAATTCCTTCATGCACCTCCCATAGTGCAAAATTAGCCTCAAAAGGTCGAAGATATTTTAAGAGTGGTAAAGAGTATGACCTTTTATATAACTTATTTTTATATAGAACATATCGGAAGGTTTGATTTCTCAGTTTTCGAGCTTCACTTGAACCTCGAGGAAGGACACCATCCTTGAGATAAGCAACTAGTGGGTCAATCCAGCTGGGCTCATGGTCGACCTGCATTACAGTTTGCAGTTCCTCTGAACTCAAATAATTCAAAACTTCAAAAAAAACTTCTTTAGGTAGTTCATTTGGTGCTAATGTGGCTAATTTAGAGAGAAGGTTGGCCCTAGCATTTCTTGCTCTCAGGATGTAACATCCCAAACCAGAATAATAGAGAATTGAAAGACTTTTATTCAAGTATGTATGGTATTGATATCTTGAAAGATATTCAAAGTAATATTAGTGGATGTAATAGTTTTGAAGCATAAATTATGACTGTATGCTATTGCGAGTCCTGAAAATTTTCTAAGTCTGAAAGCTAGCATCCGTATGGGGAGGTTTATGAAATATATATTTTCTTGGAATAAAAAATCTTGATAATTAATCTTTAGGTGTTGGTATGTTGCAAAATAATTTTTAATAAATTTTGGAGATCCTTTAACCTATTCGTTCAGAAATAAGGAAGATATAAAAGTTTCGAGTTTGGAGAATTTGAACTAGAACCCAAATTTTGGAATCCTATTCTTAAGGATTTTGATTTTTCTGATATTTTTATTGAATCTAAATAGGGGGTTGTTTCTTATTTACATTTATGTTTTAAAATTAATGAAGAGTAATATAAATGAGGATAATGTAAATAAGAGTAGAGTATGAAAAGTAAAATTTTGAAGAGCAGGAGTATCCAAGCTGACCCAAATTAAAATCAAGCCGACCCAAGTCTCAGGCTACAGAAATGAATGTTCTATTTTTCTAAGAGGGCTAGCCTGATTTTTGTGAGAGCTTGCTCGGCTTTCAATCGAGCCGACATGAGTCAGAATCGAGCTAGCTTGGTCAGCAGGAACAGAAGAGCGGTGCTGATCGTGAAGCTTTAAAAGTGATATTTTAAATGGGTTTTTAGGAAGGTAACTTAATAGCTAGCTTCCTTAGGTAGTGCCATGAAATAAAAAGATAGAGGAAGAGGTTTGTTGGCTTTCTAAAGGAGTGACACATAGCAAAGTCCTTCCTAATTTATTCTATCCCAAAATAAAACCACTAGTTTCCTGTTATTTGCTGTTCTGAGTTCCTATGTTAAACAGAAGAGCTAGAGAAGGGAAGGGAGCTGAAGAGGGTTTTATTCTTAGTCAAAATAAGGGAGGATCAGTTTGGAAATAGAGAGGGATTTGGTGATAAACAAGGTGAATGGAAGAGGGAGAGTGCTAAAATTAAGGAAGCAAGGAAACCTATTTTAACTAGCAGCAGGATTCTATTTGTTGAGGTAAGGATTTTGATTTCTAAACTGAGTATAAATTGAGTTTTTAATCTTTGTTATCAGATTTAAGGGCTTAGTAAGCTAAGTTTCATGGTTTAAATGAAGTTCAAAGATGAATTAAATTGCTTATGATGCTATAATTATTTAAATGGTTTAACTGTGTGTTGAAATGATATTAGTTGAATTTGAAATCAATTATAAGAATAGAAACATAGTTTAAGTGCCTGAAATCTCTGAGTTATGTAGAAGTTTAGTTAGACCTAAGCTAAGACAATTAAGACAAAGCAGAAGTGAATTGTTGAAAGGTCAAAGAAAGGGTTTTAAAGCAAAGTAGGTGCAGTTTTGGTTTTGAATTACATGGTGTGAGTTTAATTCATATTTACTGATGATATAGGAAAAGGAAAGAGTTGGAAAGGTGCTTTGAATAAGCCAATTAACTAGCAGCCAGTTGAGGTGAGTGGGTTTTCTATCTAACTCTGATTTTTCTCATATAGTATTTGTTATGAAAGAGACAAGTTTTACAAGTAAATAAGCTTACTTCTTGTTGCTTTCAGCTTATGGAGTTTATATGAGTAGCATGGAATTATGTTTTGAAAGGTGTTAAAATAGTTTATTGACACTCTTTTGAAAGTGAATTGTTCTTCATTAATGTTGCATTGATTGTGTGATTGCAACTATGATGATGGAAGTGGTTGTTATGGTTGACAAGTTATGTATATGTATGATGTATATGTATGTATATTCTTGTGGGAATAACAAAGCAAGCTTTGAGTAGAAAGATTTATTGAATTGATTTTCAGTAAGTGACCCACCGAAGTGATCAACCCGTGGAGTGAATTATGATATTGCTTATGAAAAAGAAATATTTAGCTGGCTCTTGGTAAGGAAACTTTGCCCAATGGTGCTTTATACTTTGCCCAGTGGGGCTCTATATTTAGCTAGCACCTCCATAGTGAAACTTTGTCCGAAAGAGCTCTATACTAACAACACCATATCGACTGCCCTTGGTAGGGATGCGCTGGGGCGTAGTTGACTGTACTAACATGCTAGCACCTCCACAGTCTTGTTTGATACTGTAGCAGTGACCATATTGACTGCCCTTGGTAGGGGTGCGCTGGGGTGTAGTCGGCGGTAGTTAGCAGCTTGATGTTATTCAAATGGTTACATGGTTAAAATTTATTTCAGCAAGCAAAGTTTTCTTGAATGTGTTGCTAGTAGGTGATGTGTATGTGAGACATAGATCTCAAAAGAATCAATGTACTGTAATGTATTTCAGCTCAGTGCAGCTTTCTTTTAGCAAAGTGACTCCACTATTGTTGATGCAGAATCTGGTCGTCGTCGGAATCCACCAGAGTGGAGGCCGATGAGGTCACCTTCAGGGACCTACAAAATAAAGTTCCATCCGGAGCCGGTGGGGGGTGGCTCCGGTAGGACCCTCCGACGATCAAGTCAGCTCTAGCCAACAGGAATGGAGTGCTCGAAAATGAGTTTCGAAGCTTAGAGAAGAAGAGGAGAGCTTAGAGATCAGGGGTTCGAGAGATTAGTGTATTTGGAGGGTCCTTTTTATAGGCGGAGCTTAATTGATGGTGATGGCCATACCGCCTAGTAGCGAGCTGTTGGAACCGCATGGAGTTCGGTATGGAGAGGAAGGCGTCGTCAGGTGGATAGTGACAGCCATATTGGTAGGTCATGGGCCGCATGGGGCTTGTTATGGAGAGAGTGGTGTCGCCAGTTGTGGCAGCCATGTCATCCAGTCTCATCGCCTGTGGTAGACTGATGGCGACAGTTCATCCAGAGGAGTTTGGGCTTGTAGAAGAGTTTGGCCGACTGTCTGGGAGAAGTTCGGCTCCTAAAGAAATTCGACCGAAGAGGAAGCTTGGAGGGAGTTCGGCTTCTGCAGGCATCTGGACGCGGAGAGAGTCCGACCCTTATGAGAGTCCGACTGAAGTTTGGTGGTTGAGGAGTTTGACTAAAGCCCGATCGCTGGGAGTCCGAAGGAGCTTGGCTGATAAGCAGTTCAGTCGACTGCTAGGAGTCCGAAGGAGCTCGGTCGCCAAGTAGTTCGGTCGGCTGTAATAGTTCGACCAAGACCCATTCGCTGAAGCTCTTTCGTGGCTACTGGTCACATCAGGCTGGGCACCGAACTTGACTTCGGTAGGAGCAGGATTTATCCCCAACAATAGCCCCCCTACTCTCGAGTATGAAACTTGAAGGAAGGGAGTGTAGAAAAGGTGACTACCGAAGTTCTCTTCTGATCTCCATGCTGGTTCAGGTCGAAGCTCGGGGGAGATCTCATCTTCCGCTAAAGTTGATGTCGAAATTAAAGCCCGGGGGAGATCTCATCTCTGACCGAGGTTCAGGTAGGCATCGTCCGCTGCGATCGAGGTTGAAGGTTGAGCTCCTCGGGACGATATTGTCTCCAGCAGCCGAGTTTAATACGGGCGCTCGAGAGAGATCTGATCTCAGGATGAGGTTGTCTCCGATCTTATCTCTGGCCGAGGTAGTCTCGGCCGCTCGGGAGAGATCTTATCTCTGACCGAGGTTGAAGTTGAAGCTCTCCAGTCGAGGTTGACACGATCGCTCGGAAGAGATCCTATCTCTAGCCGAGATCGAAGTTGAAGCTCTCCAGCCGAGGTTGACATGGTCGCTCGGAAGAGATCTTATCTCTAGCCGAGATTGTTGCTTGCGTTAGGATGAGGTTCTCCTCCTATTCCTAATGGGCTATGGGGGCATGTAAGGGCCGTCGTCAGGGCCTCTCCCCCCATCTCATCCTTTATGAACGAGGCCTTTTCTCGGGAGAGATCTTATCTCTAGCCGAGGTTGACTCAGTCACTCGGGAGAGATCTTATCTCTAGCCGAGGTTGTTGCTCGCATTAGGACGAGGTTCTCCTCCGATTTCTAACGGGCTATGGGGGCACATAAGGACCGTTGTCAGGGCCTCTCCCCCCATCTCGTCCTTTGTGAATGAGGTCTTCGCTCGAGAGAGATCTTATCTTTAGCCGAGGTTGACTCAGTCACTCGGAGAGATTTATCTCTAGCCGAGGTTGTCAACGGTTGCTCGGAGAGATCTTATCTCTAGTCGAGGTTGTCAACGGTCGCTCGGAAGAGATCTTATCTCTAGCCGAGGTTGACTTAGTCGCTTGGGAGAGATCCTATCTCTGACCAAGGTTTTCAACGATCGCTCAAGAGATCTATCTCTAGTCGAGATTGTCCATGGTCGCTCGGGAGAGATCTTATCTCTAGCTGAGGTTGTTAATGATCGCTCGGGAGAGATCTTATCTCTAGCCAAGGTTGTTGCTCGCGTTGGACGAGGTTCTCCTTCTGTTCTTAATGGACTGTGGGGGCACGTAAGGGCTGTTGTTAGGGCCTCTCCCCCATCTCGTCCTTAATGAATGAGGCCTTCGCTCGGGAGAGATCTTATCTCTAGCCGAGGTTGACTCGGTCGCAAAAGATTTTATCTCTAGCCGAGGTTGTCAATGGTCGCTCAGGAGAGATCTTATCTCTGGCCGAGGGTTGTCCACGATCGCTCGGGAGAGATCTTATCTCTGGTCGAGGTTGTCCATGGTCGCTTAGGAGAGATCTTATCTCTAGCTGAGGTTGTGAATGATCGCTCGGAGGAGATCTTATCTCTGATTGAGGTTGTCCATGGTCGCTCGGGAGAGATCTTATCTTTAGCTGAGGTTGTCAACAGTCGCTCGGGAGAGATCTTATCTCTGGCCGAGGTTCTCCACGGTTTGCTCGGAAAGAGATCTTATCTCTAGCCGAGGTTGTCAACGATCACTCGCAAGAGATCTTATCTCTAAGCCGAGGTTGTTGCTCACATTAGGACAAGGTTCTCCTCCTATTCCTAACGGGTTGTGGGGGCACGTAAGGGCCGTTTGTCAGGGCCTCTCCTCCATCTCATCCTTTATGAATGGGGCTTCGTCGGGAGAGATCTTATCTCTAGTCGAGGTTGTCAATGATCGCTCGAGAGAGATCTTATCTTTGGTTGAGGTTGTCCACGGTCGCTCGAAAGAGATCTTATCTCTAATCGAGGTTATCCACAGTCGCTCGAGAGAGATCTTATCTCTGACCGTGGTTGTCCACGATCGCTCGAGAGAGATCTTATCTCTGGCCGAGGTTGTCAACGATCGCTCGGGAGAGATCTAATCTCTGGCCGAGGTTATCCACGGTCGCTCGGGAGAGATCTTATCTCTAGCCGAGGCTGTTGCTCGCATTAAGACGACGTTCTCCTCCTATTCCTAATGGGCTATGAGGGCATGTAAGGGCCGTTATCAGGGCCTCTCCCCATCTCATCCTTTGTGAATGAGTCCTTCGCTCGAGAGATATCTTATCTCTAGTCGAGGTTGTTGCTTGCATTACAATGAGGTTCTCCTCCTGTTCCTAACGGGCTATGGGGGCACATAAGGGCCGCTGTCAGGGCCTCTCCCTCCATCTCGTTCTTTGTGAATGAGGCCTTCGACTTTGCTCGCGTTAGGATGAGATTCTCCTCCTGTTCCTAACAGGCAATTATTGACTACTTTTTTTCTATCATCGCATAGTTTTTGCATCCAGAAAAAATATTATTGAAAGAAAAGAATTTTATTGAAAGAAAGTTACTGGCAGCGCATCCCTAAATTCTGTGTTTCAGAGTTGTGGTAGCATTGTTCCTCCGCATTTTTTTGGGCGATAAGCTCTGGGCCAGACGATCTCCTCCATCTCATACTGGCCTCCGCAATTTGGAGCATGCTTCTCTTGGCTTAGACGTCGGGAGACGACGAATCGCCGATGTACCAAGCTCCTCCTAGGGGTCATGTGGATGATGCCGTGAGGTGGTCGAGCTCCTTGCCGTCTCTGGCTATGGTAGCATCGAGCTCCTTACCATCTCTGGCTATGGTAGTGCCCTTGGCCGATCTTTTCCTGCTTCAGGCTGGTGCTGGAGGAATTTACCCAGCCGTCGCTTTCTGACGAGCTCCTAAATTTCATCTCGGAGCTGGATGCATTCCTCGATGTCGTGGTCGTGGTCACGATGGTAGAGGCAGTACTTGCTTCGATCACGCTTGTTTGGGGGAGACTGTAATCCTTCTGGTCTTGGCAGCTGGTTCTTAACTTTGGTGAAAATCTGAGTTCGAGGAGCGTTGAGGAGGGCGTAGATGCGGAACCTTTTGGGAGGAGGGCTTCTTCGTGCCCCTCTGTCGGGGCTTCCTCGGTGGTGAGCTTGAGGAGTTCGGGCCCACCTGCTTTCGGAGGGAGCCCGTAAGCGCGGTCGAACTTCGCTCGACTCTCCATCATCTGCCAGCCATTCTCTTAAGGCTTCTTCATCCTTCAACTTAAAGGCTTCTTCCACATGGGCATATCTCTCGGCCCAAGCTAGCAAATCGGTGAAGTCCCTGGGATACTTTTTTTCAGGGAGAACAGCAAGTCATTTTTCTGAAGGCCGCCCTTGAGTGCGGCAATCGCAACAGACTGGTCCAAGTCCTGGACCTCCAATGCTACGGCGTTAAACTGGGTGATGTAAGCCCGGATGGATTCCCCCTGCTTCTGCTTGACATTCATCAGGGAATCCGAACCTCAGCGCGGACATCGACTGCTAATAAAATGAGCCACGAACTGACTGCTCATCTGGTCAAAAGAGAAGATCGTACTTGGCTTCAATGCTGAGTACCAATTTCTAGCTACTCCCTTTAAGGTAGATGGAAAAGCTCGGCATAGTATGGTGTTTGAATCACCGTGGAGTAGCATCATGGCACGAAAGGCCTCCAAATGATCAACCAGAATAGAAGTTCCATCGTAGCTTTCAAGTCGAGGGAGCTCGAAGTTTGGTGGAATGGGTTCTTGCATAATTCGGAGGGAGAAAGGAGGTTCAGCATGGACGTCGGCATGATGAGCCAGGACGACGTGGCCGAGCTCTTCAATCCATCGGTCCATCTTTCATAGTTTGTGATCGAGGGCACCGTCTTGGTTACAGATCTTGGGGGGCTTCCGACTACAAATGGGGAAGGTCTCCTCCAGAAGAGAACTATGATCCGAACATGGACCTTCGGCTCTCTGTTTCTCCTTTTCAGAGGTGATGGGTACGTTGGCCCTGGTACTCTTCCTTGGGGCCGATTTTCGATATTCCGATGGTGGGTTTCCTGATGGAGTCGCCATCGGAGGCTGCTTATGGCATGCATTACCTCCGTAAGGCCACGAACTTGTCGGACAAGCAGATCAAACTGCTTCACATCCATCATGGGTACAGGTGGAACCTGAGCTGCCAGGGCTGAAGCAGGAACAGATAGATCTGGATGGGATCAGGCCGCGACGGCTGTCGAGCATCGAGTCGAAGCTCTCCTGGGAGGCATTTTCTCTTCGGAAAAGAACTATAGTGAGGAAGGAGAGAGATCTCCAGAGAGAGAAGAGAGAAATCATCGTCGAGCACTCCTTTAAGAATAAGGGAACCTTGGAGGTTCAGGCCCTTCCTCTAGTGCCAATCTGTTGATGCAGAATATGGTCGTCGTCGGAATCCATCAAAGTGGAGGCCGATGAGGTCGCCGTCGGGGATCTGCAAAATAAAGTTTCGTTCGGATCTGATGGGGGGTGGCTCTAGTAGGACCGTCTGACGATCAAGTCAGCTCTGGCCAATAGGAATGGAGTGCTCGAGAATGAGTTCTGGAGCTTGGAGAAGACGAAGAGAGCTTAGAGATCAGGGGTTCGATAGATTAGCGTATCTGGAGGGTCCTTTTTATAGGCGGAGTGCAATTGATGGTAATGGCCATACCGTTTGGTAGCGAGCTATTGGGGCTGCATGGAGTTCGGTACGGAGAGAAAGGCATCGTCAAGTGGATAGTGACAGCCATACTGATAGGTCATGGGCCGCATAGGGCTGGTTACGGAGAGAGTGGTGTCGTCAATTATGGCAGCCATGTTGTTCGATCTCGTTGCCTATGGCAGACTGATGGCGACAATTCATCTAGAGGAGTTTGGGCTTATAGAAGAGTTTGGCTGACTGTCTGGGAGAAGTCCGGCTCCTAAAGAAATTCGATCGAAGAGGAAGCTTGGAGGGAGTTCGGCTTCCTCCGGCATCTGGATGCGGAGAGAGTCCGACCCTTGTGAGAGTCCGACTGAAGTTCGGTGGTTGAGGAGTTTGACTAAAGCCCGATCACTGGAAGTCTGAAGGAGCTCGGTCGATAAGCAATTCAGTCGACTGCTAGGAGTCCGAAGGAGCTCGGTCGCCAAGCAGTTCAGTCGGCTGTAATAGTTCGGCCAAGACCCATTCGTTGAAGCTCTTTCGTGGCTACTGGTCGCATCAGGCTGGGCACCGAACTTGACTTCGGTAGGAGCAGGATTTATCCCCAACAATAGCCCCCCCCACTCTCGAGTTTGAAACTTGAAGGAAGGGAGTGCAGAAAAGGCGACTGCCAAAGTTCTCTTCTGATCTCCATGCTAGTTCAGGTCGAAGCTCGGGGGAAATCTCATCTTCCGCTAAAGTTGATGTCGAAATTAAAGCCCGGGGGAGATCTCATTTTCGATCGAGGTTTAGGTAGGCATCGTCCGCTACGATCGAGGTTGGAGGTTGAGCTCCTCGGGATGATATTGTCTCCAGCAGCCGAGGTTAATACGGGAGCTCGAGAGAGATCTGATCTCAGGATGAGGTTGTCTCCGATCTTATCTCTGATCGAGGTAGTCTCGGCCGCTCGGAAGAGATCTTATCTCTGGCCGAGATTGAAGTTGAAGCTCTCCAGCCGAGGTTGACATGGTCGCTCAGAAGAGATCCTATCTCTAGCCGAGGTCGAAGTTGAAGCTCTCCAACGAGGATGACACGGTCGCTCGGGAGAGATCCTATCTCTAACCGAGGTCGAAGTTGAAGCTCTCCAGCCGAGGTTGACATGGTCGCTTGGAAGAGATCTTATCTCTAGCCGAGATTGTTGCTTGCGTTAGGATGAGGTTCTCCTCCTATTCCTAATGGGCTATGGGTGCATGTAAGGGCCGTCATCAAGGCCTCTCCCCATCTCGTCCTTTATGAACGAGGCCTTTTGCTCGGAAGAGATCTTATCTCTAGTCGAGGTTGACTCGATCGCTTGAGAGAGATCTTATCTCTAGCCGAGGTTGTTGCTCGCATTAGGACGAGGTTCTCCTCCAATTTCTAACGGGCTATAGGAGCACATAAGGACCGTTGTCAGGGCCTCTCCCCCCATTTCGTCCTTTGTGAATGAGGTCTTCACTCGAGAGAGATCTTATCTTTAGTCGAGGTTGACTCAGCCGCTCGAGAGAGATCTTATCTCTAGCCGAGGTTGTCAACGGTCGCTCGGGAGAGATCTTATCTCTAGCCGAGGTTGACTCAGTCGTCGGGAGAGATCCTATCTTCTGACCAAGGTTGTCAACGATCGCTCGGGAGAGATCCTATCTCTAGCCGAGGTTGTCCATGGTCGCTCGAAAGAGATCTTATCTCTAGCTGAGGTTGTTAATGCGTTCGAAGAGATCTTATCTCTAGCCAAGGTTGTTGCTTGCGTTAGGACGAGGTTCTCCTTTTGTTCTTAATGGGCTGTGGGGCACGTAAGGGCTGTTGTCAGGGCCTCTCCCCCATCTCGTCCTTTATGAACGAGGCCTTCGCTCGAGAGAGATCTTATCTCTAGTTAAGGTTGACTCCGGTCGCTCGAAAGAGATCTTATCTCTAGCCGAGGTTGTCAATGTCGCTCCAGGAGAGATCTTATCTCTGGCTAAGGTTTGTCCAGATCGCTCGGGAGAGATTTATCTCTGATCGAGGTTGCCACGGTCGCTTAGGAGAGATCTTATCTCTAGCCGAGGTTGTCATGATCGCTCGAAAGAGATCTTATCTCCGATCGAGGTTGTCCATGGTCACTCGGGAGAGATGTTATCTCTAGCTGAGGTTTGTCAACGGTCGCTCGGGAGAAGATCTTATCTCTGGCGAGGATGTCCATGGTTGCTTGGAAGAGATCTTATCTCTAGCCGAGGTTGTCAACGATCACTCGCAAGAGATCTATCTCTAGCCGAGGTTGTTGCTCGCATTAGGATAAGGTTCTCCTCCTATTCCTAATGGGCCGTGGGGGCACGTAAGGGTCATTGTCAGAGCCTCTCCCTCCATCTCGTCCTTTGTGAATGGGGCCTTCGCTCGGAGAGATCTATCTCTAGTCGAGGTTGTCAACGGTTTGCTCGAGAGAGATCTTATCTCTGGTTGAGGTTGTCCACGGTCACTCGGAAGAGATCTTATCTCTAGTTGAGGTTGTCCACGGTTGCTCGAGAGAGATCTTATCTCTGATCGAGGTTGTCCATGATCGCTCGGAGAGATCTTATCTCTCTCTGGCCGAGGTTGTCAATGGTCGCTCGGGAGAGATCTAATCTCTGGCTGAGGTTGTCCACGATCGCTCGGGAGAGATCTTATCTCTAGCCGAGGCTGTTGCTCGCATTAGGACGAGGTTCTCCTCCTATTCCTAATGGGCTATGAGGGCATGTAAGGGCCGTTATCAGGGCCTCTCCCCCCATCTCATCCTTTGTGAATGAGTCCTTCGCTCGAGAGAGATCTTATCTCTAGTCGAGGTTGTTGCTCGCGTTAGAACGAGGTTCTCCTCTTGTTCCTAACGGGATATGGGGGCACATAAGGGCTGCTATCAGGGCCTCTCCCTCCATCTCGTCCTTTGTGAACGAGGCCTTCGACTTTGCTCTCGTTAGGATGAGATTCTCCTCCTGTTCCTAACGGGCAATTATTGACTACTTTTTTCCTATCATCGCATAGTTTTTGCATCCAGAAATAATATTATTGAAAGGAAAGAATTTTATTGAAAGAAAGTTACTGGCAGCGCATCCCTAAATTCTGTGTTTTAGAGTTGTGGTAGCATTGTTCCTCCATATTTTTTTGGGCGATAAGCTCTGGGCCAGATGACCTCCTCCATCTCATACTGGCCTCCGCAATTTGGAGCATGCTTCTCTTGGCTTAGACGTCGGGAGACGACGAATCGCCGATGTACCAAGCTCCTCCCAGGGGTAATGTGGATGACGCCGTGAGGTGGTCGAGCTCCTTGCCATCTCTGGCTATGGTAGCGTCGAGCTCCTTACCATCTCTGGCTATGGCAGTGCCCTTGGCCGATCTTTTTCTGCTTCAGGCTGGTGCCGGAGGAATTTATCTAGCCATCGCTTTCTGACGAGCTCCTCAATTTCATCTTGGAGATGGATGCATTCCTCGATGTCGTGGTTGTGGTCGCGATGGTAGAGGCAGTACTTGCTTCGATCGCGCTTGTTTGGGGGAGACTGTAACCCTTCTGGTCTTGGCAGCTGGTTCTTAACTTTGGTGAAAATCTGAGTTCAAGGAGCGTTGAGGAGGGCATAGTTGCGGAACCTTTTGGGAGGAGGGCTTCTTCGTGCCCCTCTGTCGGAGCTTCCTCGGTGGTGAGCTCGAGGAGTTCGGGCCCACCTGCTTTCGGAGGGAGCCCATTAGCGCGGTCGAACTTCACTCGACTCTCCATCGTCTACCAGCCATTCTCTTAAGGCTTCTTCATCCTTCAACTTGAAGGCTTCTTCCATACGGGCATATCTCTCGGCCCGAGCTAGCAGATCGGTGAAGTCTCTGGGATACTTTTTTTCAGGGAGAACAGCAAGTCATTTTTCTGAAGGCCGCCCTTGATTGCGGCCATCGCAACAGACTGGTCCAAGTCCTGGACCTCCAATGCTACGGCGTTAAACCGGGTGATGTAAGCCCGGATGGATTCTCCCTGCTTTTGCTTGACATTCATCACGGAATCCGAACCTCAGCACGGACATCGACTACTAATAAAATGAGCCACGAACTGACTGCTCATGTGGTCAAAAGAGAAGATCGTACTCGGCTTCAATGCTGAGTACCAATTTCTAGCTACTCCCTTTAAGGTAGCTGGGAAAGCTCGGCACGGTATGGTGTTTGAATCATCGTGGAGTAGCATCATGGCATGAAAGGCCTCCAGATGATCAACCAGATCAGAAGTTCCATCATAGCTTTCAAGTCGAGGGAGCTCGAAGTTCGGTGGAATGGGTTCTTGCATAATTCGGAGGAAGAAAGGAGGTTCGGCGTGGACGTCGGCATGATGAGCCAGGGCGACGTGGCCGAGCTCTTCAATCCATCGGTCCATCTCCCGCAGTCTATGATCGAGGGCACCATCTTGGTTGCAGATCTTGGGGGGCTTCCGACTACAAATGGGGAAGGTCTCCTCCAAAAGAGAACTATGATCCGAACATGGACCTTCGGCTCTCTGTTTCTCCTTTTCAGAGGTGATGGGTACGTTGGCCCTGGTACTCTTCCTTGGGGCCGATTTCCGATATTTCGATGGTTGGTTTTCTGGTGGAGCCACCATCGGAGGCTGCTTATGGCCTGCATTGCCTCCATGAGGCCACGAACTTGTCGGACAAGCAGATCGAACTGCTTCACATCCACCGTGGGTATAGGTGGAACCTGAGCTGCCAGGGCTGAAGCAGGAACAGGTAGATCTGGATGGGATCGGGCCACGACGGCCATCGAGCATCGAGTCGAAGCTCTTCTGGGAGGCATTTTCTCTTCGAAAAAGAACTATAGTGAGGAAGAAGAGAGATCTCCAGAGAGAGAAGAGAGAAATCATCGTCGAGCACTCCTTTAAGAATAAGAAAACCTTGGAGGTTCAGGCCCTTCCTCTAGCGCCAATCTGTTGACGCAGAATCTGGTTGTCGTCGGAATCCATCAAAGTGGAGGCCGATGAGGTCGTCGTCGAGGATCTACAAAATAAAGTTTCGTTCGGAGCCGATGGGGGGTGGCTCCAGTAGGACCCTCTGACGATCAAGTTAGCTCTGGCCAACAGGAATGGAGTGCTCGAGAATGAGTTCCGGAGCTTGGAGAAGACGAAGAGAGCTTAGAGATCAGGGGTTCGATAGATTAGCGTATCTGGAGGATCCTTTTTATAGGCGGAGTGTAATTGATGGTGACGGCCATACCATCTGGTAGCGAGCTATTGGGGCCACATGGAGTTCGGTACGGAGAGGAAGGCATCATCAAGTATATAGTGACAGCCATACTGATAGGTCATGGGCTGCATAGGGCTGGTTACGGAGAGATTGGTGTCGCCAGTTGTGGCGGCCATGTCATTCGATCTCGTTGCCTATGGCAGACTGATGGCGACAGTTCATCCAGAGGAGTTTGGGCTTGTAGAAGAGTTCGGCCGACTGTCTGGGAGAAGTCCGACTCCTGAAGGAATCCGACCGAAGAGGAAGCTTGGAGGGAGTTCAACTTCCACAGGCGTCTGGATGCGAAGAGAGTTCAGCCCTCACGAGAGTTCGACTGAAGTTCAACGGTTGAGGAGTTCGGCTAAAGCTCGACTGCTGGGAGTTCGAAGGAGCTCGACCACTAAGCAGTTCGGTCGGCTGCTAGGAGTCCGAAGGAGCTCGACCGCTAAGCAGTTCGGTCGGCGGTAATAGTTCGACCAAGATTCGTCCGCTGAAGCTCTTCCATGGCTACTGGCAGCATCAGGCTGGGCACCGAACTTGACTTCGGCAGGAGCGGGGTTTATCCCCAACAACTATGATTTTACTCTTATTTGATTTATGCTTTTTTGAAAGCATAGTAGAAATAGAAGTTATATATATATTTGAGAATGTGTATTATAGCTATGTTTTTTGAATTTTCATTGATAGATTGATTATTCACTCACTAAGACTTTTCCAAGTCTCACCCTTCATTCTTTCCATTGCAGTTTAGGAGTTGCTTGACTTAGAAGTATGTTTCAGCATATGTATCAGCAGTAATTTTCTTGAGAAGATGTAGATCATGTGTAGCAGAGAAGAGGCAATTGATACGTTTGAGTTGTATTATGTTTTGTGGTTATTTAAAACAGAAATGGCTATATGTATATGATTTAGTTGGTTTTAGAATAGTATGTATTAAAAGAATGGTTCTGTGGAGGAGATATATGTACAAAAGGTAGTTTATAAATGAATTATGGAGTTGTTGATCCAAAGTGAAAAGTTAATTTAGAATATTTATCTTAGCAAGCTAAAGGAAATTGAACTGAAATGCTTGTGTCATAGATTAAAAGATTGATCAGATTAATTATCTTGAGCAGGTTTAAGTGATGTTGCAGTTTAGCTATAGTTAGAAATCCCCTTAACCTTTAGATAAGGGTGGGGTTTGGCACCGTCACCCGATTTTAGGGGTGGGATGTTACATGGAACTTGTTTGATATCAAAATTGCTAAAGACGGGGGTCAGACTCTTCACTTTTTCTAGATATTTTATCATGCTTTCTTTATGAGCTTCATAATCGCCACTGACTTGTTCTACTACCAATTGAGAGACACTGTAAGCTTGGAGCCGATATGCTTCTAGTTCCTTATCTATTTCAACCCCGTGACCAGTGCTTCATATTCAGTCCCATTATTTATTGCAGAAAACTCAAAACATAGTGCATATTTGGCAATGACTTCTTCTAAGTTAACCAAAATTAGACCTATACCAACTTCAGAAGCATTGGATAAGCCATCCACATATAAAGCCTAAAAACCTTTAGGGAGGTCTGCTCTTTCTTCAGGAGAGTCCGATCATAGCCTTGGAATACTAGGTTCATTTTGCTCAAGTTCAGCTTTATACAGAATAGTGCATTCTATTATAAAATCAACCAATATTTAGGCTTTGATTGATGGTCGAGGTTGGAAATCGATGTCGAACTCCATAAGCTCGATTGCCTATTTTGCTATTCTTCTAGAAGTGTCTATTCGATGAAGAATTATCTTGATTGGTTGATCAATGAGGAGAGTTATAGTATGCCCCTAAAAGTAAAATCTGAGCCTCTAGGCTGCAATCAGTAGAACATAAGATAATTTTTCTAACTTAGTGTACCTGATCTTGGCATCCCTCAAGACTCGACTTATATAGTAGATCGACCACTGCACTTTCGTCTTTTCCTTGATTAAGACTGCCACAAGGGCCATTGGGGAAACCACCAAGTACAGAAACATTCCCTCTCCAGGTTTGGACTTGGCTAGAAGGGGAGTGAGTTGAGGTAGCTCTTGAGTTCTTCGAATACTTATTGACATTCAGTAGTCCAGCAGAAGTTCTTTGGTCATTTGAGAACTTGGAAGAAGGGTATACATTGCTCGACCGACTTTGAGACAATGATTCAGAGCTGCCACCTTCCCCATTAGGTGCTGGTCTTCTTTTATTAATTTTGGGATAGTCATCTCTTAAATAGTTTGGATCTTCTCTAGATTTGCTTTGACTCCATGCCTAGACACCATGAACCCTAGGAACTTTTCTGAAGTCACTCCAAAGGTGCACTTGGTTGGGTTCAACTTCATTTTGTATTTCTAGAGAACAATGAAGGTTTCTTCAAGGTCGGCAATGTGATTTGTTGAAGATCAACTCTTGACAAGCATGTCATCTACACAAACCTCCATATTGTGATTGATCTACTCCTTAAAAATTTTATTGACCAGACATTGATAGATTGCACCTGCATTTTTAAGTCCAAAGAGTATTACCCTATAACAATAGAGACCACGATTAGTTATAAAAGCAATTTTCTCCTAATCTTTCGGTGCCATCCGGATTTGGTTATAGCCGGAGAAGGCAGCCATGAAAGTGAGGAGCTCATGGCCCGAAGTTGCGTTCACTAGTTGATTAATTTTGGATAGGGAATAGCTATTTTTTGGGCAGACCTTGTTCAACTTCTTGAAATCTATGCACATTTTTCATTTGTCATTTGCCTATTTGACAAGAACTACATTGGAAGTCTAGTTCGGATAAGAGAACTCTTGAATGAATCTGGTCTTAAGGAGCTTGTCAACTTCTTTCACAAGATTACCTTCTGCTTCTCGCATAGCTAATGCAATCTTTTCCTTCATTGGTCGATAATTTAGAGATCAATAGCCAGTTGATGTTCGCATTACTCAGCATCAAATCCTAGGCATGTCTGTAGGCTCAAGAAAAATATCTTGCATTCTCTGTAAGAAGCGATGAGCTACTTTTTGACCTTTTCTTCTTAGGTTGGAGCCGAATCTGCACAGTGTGCTCCATTCCCCATCATTTGAAAAAATTAAAGACAATTGATTCTTTCCATAGGCTCCATTCGCCTCTTTCAGTAAAGGTTCATCGGACAATCAAGCCCATCAAATTGAATAAGGGTCTGATTGTCTGCTCCTTGTAAAGCAATTGAGTAGCAATGTACTTGATCAGAGTGATCACCTCTTACTTTTTTGATCCCATTAAATTGTTTGGACAACTTTATCTATTAAATTTATTAAGATAGGTAAAGTTGACACCCTGACCGAAGTGCATTTTAGACTAGGGTTGAACCAAGAATTTGTCATGTATAGAAGAGAAAAAATTTTTTTGATTCTCTGGATCAGGTTTCGTTCAGAATCGGATTGGGATCAAGAGAGATATTTCAAAATTTTCCGTGCTTATAAATCTACCGATTCAATTGAGAATTTTTAAGATTTGAATTTAAGTAGAATCTAATAAATAAAAATTAAAAATAAATTAATTGTGATTTATATTTATACTTTATGGTTGGGTAATCAGGATTTACCATTTGTTGATCCTCGCTGTTTGTTGCCTGGAGTGGTTCTGAATCTAGCGCACCGCAAGTGCCTAGCTCTTAGTAGTATTCCACTTAGGCTGGATATAGAGAATCTGTCTTTTTTATCATCTCTCGTCAAGGGTATCAATCTCGGATGTCTAATTTGAGGAATCTTTCAAAACTTCCTTTCGATAGATCTGCGTCGTCTCTACAGCAGTGCAGGCCATTTTCTGCTTTTCTCGTCACTGTTTCCTCTGGCTTGATCGCACCAAAGTGGAGCCCAAATCTCCTTGGGCCAAGGGAGAGGGAGAGAAGGACTAGAAGATTGTGGCAATTGGAGGAGGGAAGAGGGGGTAGGCTTTGGGAGAGTGGGCTAAAAGAGATTCTATTAAGTTAGGTGGCAGACAGGGTTTTATGTATAGACCCCTATTTGCGGCATGCAAGTGCCACATCATCCCAGCCCCAATAATTTCCAACGTTGCTTACGTATATCAGAACTAAATTCGGATTGGGTGGGATGACATCACCTGATCCAATCAGATGAGAGCCCCTCAAATTACATCCTTCAGATTGGTGCCTAAGAATTGGTCAAAGTCTATTCCTAAGCGCCACCTAAGTAGAATTTTTCCAAAGAAGGCAAACTGGAGTCCCAGATCTGATATGGGACTCCAGGCATCCCTATCCATGGGCCAATGCTCCGCTTGGTGTGGCGCCCCTCCTGTTCCATTTTCTAGCAAGGGGACAGGCTCCTATCTGCTCTCCTATGGTTGCATGACACATGGGCAGTGTTTTTAGGTGTCAAAGGTCAACATTTGACCAAAGTGCAAAAGACAAAAATTAGACAGATGACGGAAAATGATAGGTGTTATCTCAAATTTATCTCATAAATTAAGACAATCATTTTATAACCTAGAACAAGCTCCATATCAGACAAAAGTAAAGGTACCTGAGTGAGCACAAATACATTTGGCTCAGTCGAGACAACCTTTTAATGGATAGTAGAAGGAGAACGTTAAGCTCAATCATGTGCTAGCACGATTTTCTTGAACCTAATTGAATCTTATTCAAATCAATTGAACTGAATTAGTCCAATTGATGATATCTTGATCCAAACCCTTATTTGTGTGATCTAGTTAGGTTCAGTTCTGTATGATAGTGGGATATGTCGCAATCTCTATCATCGACATCATCGAAACTTCCTTTCGATGGATCAGAACTCTTCTGATTCGAAACAGCTAGAATGATCGATCATCTAAATCATTCTAATTGCTCCCAAAATCCACTAGTGACACCTAGCAGTATATGGTGGCAACCCATCAGAACCGAATGCCAACCTCTTGGTGTAGCTACTTGCGTGATTAAGTTCTTCTATCTTAAGCCCCGATCAGATTAGGGTTAAGGTAAACTCGTCAAACCCTAGTTTCTGTCATATGATGTAACCATTCGATTTGAGTCCGATGTGGATATCTAAAAGAGAACTCTTTCTATTATTTCACTCTGCCATGGCCATGGGCTTCTGGACTTGATTCTCATGATCATCATAGGGCTGCTCCTCTATACCACCGAGGTAGATAGATTCCATCTTGATGCCATCACCGTTCCTACAATGAACTTGCTATAGCCAAACATACACCTCAGGATTTTGAATGGCTAGGAGATCGAGTCATGGTGTAGTCAAACTATAACACCCTCAAGATGAACTGTCGATGTACCTTAGGTCAAAGAACTAGACAAAACCATATAGCTTTGAGTCCAGTCATCAACGAGAAGGTAGACTTTCTTATGACCGCTCGAGGTGGTTACGCTCAG
>QRFJ01003710.1:0-119572 GCA_006176705.1 Cocos nucifera | reverse complement strand
TTGAAGGGAAATCCTGATTTTTTCGGATCCAGGTTCGTTCAGATCTGATCAGATCAAGAGATATATTTCAAAAATTTTTTCTCTTGATCCTAATCAGATCTTGATATGTTTTAGATCTGATTCTTATTATTTTAATAAATAAAATAAAATTAAGATAAATTAAATCAAATTTAATTTACCTTGAATTTGGGTAATCCTATTACCCTGTTGATGATCCTGTTGCAGCGGAAGGTTCTGGATCTAGCCACGCAAGTGCCTGGCCTCTACCGATATCCACTCGGGTTGGATCTGGAGATCCTCTTCTTCTCTATCACATCTCCAAAAATTAGATCTGGATCTGATCTGGAGGATCTTCAAAACTCCTTTTGAAGATCAGCAGTCGTCCTTTGCAGCAGCGCAGCCTTCTAGCTTTTGATCGCCTTTCTCTTGATCTGGAATCGCACCAACCAAGGTCCAAAACTCCTTTTGGACGTGGAGAGGCAAGAGGGAGAAGTGGACTATGGCATGGAGGAAGGAGGGGAGAGGCAGCCTTGGGGCGTGGGGTTTCTCAATTGAATTCATTAGAATCTGAGTTGGGCGCAGGGTCTTATTTAATAGACTAAGCTGTGATCCAACTCCTCTTCTTCCCAACCAATCACAACCCTTTGTGAAATCAGATCTAAATCTGATTGGTGGGAATAGAGTCCCCTGGATTCCTCCTTAGAGGGTGCCTAAGACCAGTCAAAGTTGGATTCTTAGGAGAACTCTAATTGGAATCCAAAAAGGAGATGGAGTCCTTGTCCAACAAGGACTCCTGGGCGCCTCCAGCTTGGGCACACGCCAAGGGTGGCGTGCGCCCTCCTCCTTGCCAGGTTCTGGCAGGGGGACAGGCCCCCACCAGCTCTCCAATAGGTGCATGACATGTGGACAAAAGTCAAAGTGTCAATGGTCAACATTTGACCAGTCAAAGGTCAACTTTTGACCAAAGTCAAAGAACAAGAAATGGCAGGTGACCAAAAATGGCAGGTAATGTCTTACAAAATAAGACAACCTTTTCTGACTTGGACAACCTCCAGTCAGACCATATGAAGGCCTCTGATTGAGCACAAACTCCTTTGGCTCAGTCAGGACAACTTATTTATGATAGTAAAAGAAGAATGTTAGGTTCAATCGAGTGCTAGCACGATTTTCTTGAACCTAATTGAATCTCATTCAGATCAATTGAACTAGATCAGTTCAATTGATGATCACCAGATTCAAACCCTTATTTGTGTGACCCAGTTAGGTTCAGTTCTGTATGGTAATGGGATATGTCATGATCTCTATCATCGACATCATCGAAACTCCTTTCGATGGATCAGAACTCTTCTGATTCGAACAGCTAGAATGATCGATCATCTAAATCATTCTAATTGCTCCCAAAATCCACCAGTGACACCTAGCAGTATATGGTGGCAACCCATCAGAGCTGAATGCGAACCTCTTGGTGCAGCTACCTGTGTGATTAAGTTCTTCTATCTTGAGCCCCGATCAGATTAGGGTTAAGGTGAACTCGTCAAACCCTAGTCTCTGTCATATGATGTAATCATTCGATTCAAGTCCGATGTGAAAATCTAAATAGAAACTCTTTCTATTATTTCACTCTGCCATGGCCATGGGCTTCAGGACTTGATTCTCATGATCATCATAGGGCTGCTCCTCTACCACCGAGGTAGATAGATTCCATCTTGATGCAATCCAGTTCCTACAATGAACATGCTATAGCCAACATACACCTCAGGGTTCCATATGGCTAGGAGATCGAGTAATGGTATAGTCAAACTATAACACCCTCAAGGTGAACTGTCGATGCACCTCAGGTCAAAGAACCAGACACACCTACTGCAGCATCGAGTCAGTCATTGACGAGAAGGTAGACTTCCTAATGACTACTCGAGGTGGTCACGCTCAGTGCCCTCGTTCTCTAATGAGTACCTATACTTTCGCTTCAGTGTCTCCACACCATAGACTCAAGACTCATCTACTAAAGAGAAGCGATCGTACACCAACCTTCCGGATCAATCACCATCCTCGTGATGATCCTATGGTCGGGAGCTGTTTATGAGTTAATAATGATTATTCATGTCTTAAATTTTCAACTCTTGAAAATATGAATTATCATTACCATTAACTCAAAGGATGTATCATAGACACTAAATACACAGGTGTGATAGAAAATAACCCATTTTATTGATTATAGTCAAAATTACAATTTTGCCCCTAGAAGTCTATTACAAGTGTCAGCCAATTCTGGCTTCTAGGGCACATATATCTAACAGTCGGAGTGGCCGTGGGTGTTGAAAATATGTTCCAAAGCTAATCATCAGTTTGTTGATGGTTGTACTACTTATTATACTTATATATAAATTATTAATTAATAAAAATTATTTTAGCATTTTTTATCATAAATCCTGTTGTCTTCTAATAAACTTCTATGTTGTGATGAAGTCCTTAGGACTATCTAGATTCGACAAAGAAGGATTTATCGTTTAGTCTTTAAATTGTTTATGATCAAAAGATAAGTTGTTACTTAGGATGACAACGTTTATCATGTATAAGTCATTGTGTGCCTTAGAGGTTGGTTGTCGTCGTAACTAAGAAGTGTTGAGATACTGGTATGCCATGCAAGTGAGATGTATTGGTACATCTACACTAAATATGATCAACTTCAGAGCTTTTCTACTATCAAGATTTGCTCTGATGGAATATGGGTATAACTATCCCTCCAATTTAAGATCACCATAATGACTTTCAATCAACTCACTATGCTTTGATATCACACTACCTAAATTTCTAATTTAATGATGGAAGGTTTCTAGGCACAATCAAGTACTTAAGAAGTCAATGCATATATCAAGATGGGATTGACAACTCTTGATTTTAGAAGCTGTGTTCAATTGTGTTTCAATTTAGTAAAGCCTTGGTTAGGAAGTCTTAGTGAGGAGTCACGGGACTAATTATTTTGAGACACGACATAGATGTACTTTCTAGGATTGATAGTCAATCTCTGAATCATCTATTACACAGAAGTCATAGGGATGAATTATACGATAACCATATTCGCATAGGTTCTGAATATTGCGATTGCGACTGTTCGACCTATCCGGAGGTCGGGTACTATTACTAGATGGTCACTTCGATTAGTATAGAAATTAGTTTCTATTTTACTGGCTTAGGTTCGGACCTATGGAGACACATACACTAGAGGTTCCTATCTGATTTGATGGCTGGTGAAGAGTTTCACTTAATTGGGACTCTATGATGAAGAGTCCCACTCAATTGGGACTCTATGGTCAAGAGTCCCACTGGACTGGGACTCTTCGACCAAGAGTCCCACAGCTCTAGGACTCTAAGTCCTACATGTTTGAGATGCTGTGATTGAGAGTTAAAACTCTACAATCATGAGTTCCATTAGTTTCGGATACTGGAATCAAGAGTCCCACTAGTTTGAGACTCTTCGATCAAGAGTTTCATTTTGATGGGACTCTGTTGTCCAGACACCCACTAGATTTGGACTCTAGATTTATGAGAGATTTTATTAGTAATTTAATTACTAATTAACTTAATTTTATTGAGTGATTATTTTTAAATCAAGTTCAATTGAATTGGGTTCAGTTGGGTTTGACCCGATTAGGTCACGATTTGACCTAATCGTCGAGAAAGTTCAAACCCTGATTTGATCAGCGATTGGACTTGATCAATTTTTGATTTTTTTTAAATTTAATTAAACCTAATTAAGACTAATTATGTTGGATTTAATTTGATCTAATTGGGCCTAACCAATTTTGATTGGTTTGGTTCAATTGGTTGAAGTTTAAATTCAAAGACTAGTTTGACTAGTCTTCTCTTCCCATGCACCACATATGCCCCATGCCTCTTTGAATTCAATTTTCTTCTCTTGTAAAGTTTTCCATGCTGATTAGAGGTCTCTTGCCCAGGTCTCCCACATTCCAAAAGGATTGGGATGGTTGGTTTCATTCAAAAATTCAAAGGAGTTTGAATTTTAAAGGCTAACCACCCATGCACCACCTCACATTTGTGCACCCACTTTTCTTCATTAGAAAAGGTTCTCATGCTTCATTCTCCATACACAAAATATTCCATGCCTTCCCTTCTTTTGCCACTTTTTTTTTTTGAAACAAATTGGTTGGCATTTGAATTCAAAACAAGTTTGAATTCGAATTGACAACCAACCCATTCCAATCCTCTCACACATACTCTCCACTGTTTTGGCAAAAAATAAAGGAAAGAGATTTTTGCACATGTAATATAGATCTGAAGAAAAAGGAGAGGACTTCCATGATCCTCTGTGTGCATGAGAAAAATATTTAAAAAATTGAGAGAAAGAAAAAACAAAGAGAGTTGGGTGCAAGTTCATTTTCTGAGTGCTACCTAGGGTTTTAGAACCTGGGATTCGAGAAGCAATTGCATGAGCTACGAGAGTCGTAAGCTTGTGAAACATCAGAGAGAACCTCCTCTGCCTCTCTACTATGTCTACCAGCAATTCAGAGTATCCATGAAGCTCATAGATGAAGATCGAAGTCATTCGATCAAAATAGCCCCTGAAAGACTCTGATGTCGAGCTAGCGCTCGTGGGGAGTCGATCAAGATCAGGAACCTCGTGTGGATGATCCATAGAGGCCAGACATTAGTGTGGCTACATCATAACTAGCAGACCTCCTCAACAATAATCAGATCATAGTGATCGACTATCCGCACAAGGTATATTGTTCAAAATACTTAGATGTAGTAAATAGCTTACTGCACTATTTTATTTTTCAGATCTGAAATATATGCATTTATGTCATGTTTAGATCCTTAGTACAGGGTTTATTTTTTGATATCATTAGTAATTAATTAATTAAATTAACTAATTTTCTATTGTAATTTAGCTATTTTCCAAAAATTTTTGAAAGTAGCACTGTTAACCCTACACTGGTTCCTTCAATGGGATGCTGGAGGAACGTGGTGGGGAGGGAGAAAAAGTGGGTTGAGGGGTGAGGGGGATTTGGACACCAATGAGAAGAGGATTAGGGGAGGAAATGAGAGAGAATGAGTGCGGGAGCAAAATTTTTTGTCCCTCAATTTTTTTTGATGTTGCAGACTATTAGCGATGGCAAACTTTCCATCGCTAATGCCATCAATAAAAGCATTAGCAATGGACTCTATCGCTAAAAATAAAAATCCATCACTAATATTTTTATTAGATAATTAATTTTTTTATAATTTTTATTAGTGACACCAAACTTGCTGTCGCTAATGCCATCGATAAAAAATCTATTATTAATATTTTTTTATTTTTTTTAAATATAATATAATTTTAAAATTTAAAGTTCATCTTTATCATTCATTATCTAAATAATTATCATTAAAGTATCATCATAAAAGATCACCTTGATTCGATAGCCCTAGCTATGTCGATCAATAAAATTTAATTTTGATGGCCATGAATGACCACTTGATGATCTAATAAATAGAGACACTGATGGATCCAAAAATTTGCAACAATGATCTTGGTAATATTTATAGTATACTATCAAAATTTTACTTCAATCGAATATCACTATCATGATCAATTTAGCATAGGATGATTTTGATCGTTAAATAAAAAATGATGATCAAAAGATCAAACAACATTCGATTAAAAAGATTTTATGGATAAATGATCTTTGCTAATACTTTAATCATTTATATGATGATGATCATAAAATTCAAACCGTACGTATATGAACCATTTACGTTAAGCAGATCTTACAAAGTACAAGTATAATTACTTAAGGACTTTAAGAATGAGTATTAATAGATATATTATTTTGGATCGTTCATATATGAGTGGTTTGAATTTTATGATCACCACCGTACAAATGATTAAAGTAGTAGCAAAGAACATTTATCTAAAAAGTTACCTTAATCGGATGCCATCTGACCTTTTGATCACTCTTTTTTTATTTAATGATTGAAATAATTTCATGCTAAATTGATCATGATAATGATGTCCGATTGAAGTTAAATTTTGATAGTATCCTACAAATATTACCAAGATCATCATTATAAATTTTTAGATCCATCGATGGTCTTTATCTATCAAATCATTAAATGATCATTCATGGCTATTAAAATTAAATTTTATTGGTCGACATAGCTAGGGCTATCGGATCGAGATGAATTTTTACAACGATACTCTAACAATAATTATTTAGACAATAAATAGTAAAGATGAAGTTTAAATTCTAAAATTATATCTTATTCAAAGAAAATAGAAATTTTTTTTGCGACGGCAACTTCATTGGAAATAGTGCTATTGCTAATGATTATTAAGGACAGCAACTTTGATCACTAATATTTTTTTTACCATTGCTAATAAATTTAATAAATATTTTTTTTGTGATAGCAATGTCCATCGCTAATATGCCGTCACAAATGCTAATAATTATGATAAATAAATAAAAAATTTATTATTTGTAATGGCTATTTTTATCACTAATAATGCCATCGCTAAAGAATATTAGTGATGGTGTTTACCATCTCTAATACTTCTTAAGTCATTGCTAATAAATTTAATAATTTTTTTTGTGATGAGAATTTTTATCGCTAATATCGTCATCACTAATGATCATTAGTATCAGCTTTCGCCATCACTAATATTCTTTCTACCATCGCTAATAATTATAATAAATAAAAAAAATATTTTTTTTGATGGCTTATTTTTTGGTTGCTAATAGCAATCGCTAAAAGTTATTTTTCTTGTAGTGGTATTAGCAGTGGCAAAAACCATTGCTAATAATAATTTTTTATCACTAATAATCCTACAACTAAATTAAAAAAATAAAATTACTTTAGTATTAGCGATGGCTTTTTGGCATCACTAATAATAATCTTCCATCGCTAATAATATTAGAACTAATATAAAAAAATAATTTTTACTAGTGACATACCTTACCATCGCTAAAAGCCAAATTTGCCATCATTAATAATTTTTTTAGATCATTTGGTTGCTATTTATCATTGGTAAAAATGTTATTAGCAATGATAAAATGCCATCTCTAATAATTATCTACCATCGCTAATAATAAAATATAATTTAATAAAATAAAATCATATTTTATTATTGATTGTAAAATATCATTGCTAATAATTATCTATCATTGATAATAATAATAAAATCTAATTAAAAAAAATTACTTAGTATTAGCGATGGTTATTTGCCATTGCAATACTATCGCTAATAACTATAGTGATGGCATTGTCGTCACCACTGCCATCAATTTCCATCTCTAAAGCTGCTGATAAAAATGGTTATTAGCGATGGAAAAATTGTCGTCACTAATGCCATCACTAATACTAATTATTAACAATGGCAAAAATTCCATCGCTAATATCCCTCGCTAATACTTTATTTTCTTGTAGTGATTTAGCTTGCAATAAGAGGACCTATTGACAAGAAAAAAGAAAATGTTAAAGCATCACCCCGAAAGGATTTTGGAAGTGATATTTGCAGCCTCAAACTTCATGCCTTCTCGATCAATGTCTGGTTCATCCTCTCTATAATACTATTCTCCTGGGGAGTCATCTTCATTATGTAATGGCATTTAATGCCATTTTTCTCATAATACCTTCTAAACTCTAGGTTTGTATACTTTCCTACATTATCCGATCTTAGACACTTCACCTGTCTTCCTAACTCCTCAACTTCAGCTCTCTAGGCTCTGAATTGGATGAATACCTTTGATTTCTCTCTAATCAGATAAGTCCACACCTTTCTTGAGTAATCATCAATAAAGGTAATAAAATGCCTTGCCCCATCTCAAGCTGATACAGAAGCCAGTCCCCATATATTCGAGTGCACTAAATCCAGCACTCCTTTGCTATGGATGGTACTGTCAGCAAACTTCATCCTATGCTGTTTGCCAAAGATGCATGGCTCATATAAATATATGCCCTCCTTTTTTTGGGATGGGATCATCCCTCTTCTACTAAGTTCTATGAGACCTCGATCACTTATGTGACCCATCCGATAGTGCCACAGTCGATATAAGAGTTGCTCCTCCTGTGCCGCTGCTAGCACACCTACACTATCATTTACAACTAAGCCTTCCATTCTATAAATATTGTTGCTCAGTCTTCTACCTCTCATCACCACCAAAGCTCTTTAGAAAAACTTCAAATATCCACTCCCAGCCTGGCTACTAAAAACATAACCCTGCGCCTCCAAATAGCTTAAAGAAATTAGATTCTTTTTTATCTCTAGTACATGCTTGGCATTCGATAATGTATGAAAGATCCTGTCATCCATCCTCACCATGATTAAGCTAACTCTAGCTACTCTGTATGGGTGATCATCTTCAAGACTGATACTTCCACCATTGATCTTCTGATAGATAACAAACCACTCTCGATGAAAAGTATAGTGGTGTGAGCATGCTAAATCTAATGTCCACGTAGTATCACACTTTATGGACCCATCTGATACAACTAGCAGATCTTCTCCATTGCTTATCGAAGCTATATCATCACTCTTGCTGGCCTTCCCTTTTTCTAACTTCAAAAGGAGATAATTTCTCCTTAGGTGTTCAAGTTGATGATATTTGTAGTATTTTAATATCTTTTTCTGATCTCGAGACTTTGACCTGCCCTTGGATTTTTTCTTAGCCTTCTCCATTGATCTTTCCAGTCTTTCATTCACAACCAAGACCTCAAACTTAGGATCTCTCTTCTAGATCCTTTTCATCTACTCATTTGATCTGAACATACCAATAACTTCTTCATAGTTTAGAATTTTCTTCTTATAAACTAAAGTTGTTATGAGACCATCATAGGAACCTAATAGAGAACATAGTAGCAGCAACACCCGATCTTGCTCATCGATCTTCACATCTAAACTCCTCACCTCAGAACACACCTGATTAAACTTTTGGATTTGTGCAACAAGATCTTTACCTTTGGGCATCCTTAGAATATAATGTAAGCGCACCAACTGGCATCATCTTTCTCTGATACCAATTGATGTTCCATGATATCGCTCGAATGCCAATCATTCTTAGCATCACAAATCCAGATACCATGTTGCGGAAGCTCCTGATCTTTAGCATGGACCTAAAGAAATCTGTGACATTCTCTATGGGCAACAAACCATCGATCCTCCACCTAGATCTGTGATGGGGCACCTCCCTCCTTGGGCTTGAGGGAGATGCCATCCTTCTCTAGGGCTTCTTCAAGAATCCTAGGGCGGCAACTCTAGAGAGAATAGAAGAAGAGTGTTGTGGGAGAAAAAGGTCTGTATTCCATAGCATTCACAGCATTATGAAACCCTAATACAACCTATGTATTTATACATAGCCATTAGGCCAGACCAAAAAACTCCCCGGCTAACCCAATACATGAAAGCACTAACCAAGCCCAAGTCTCACATGCTCTCATCCTCTGGATCTAATCCCAATCCATACATGAATTAGCCCCCTTAAGACCTCTCAAACCAGGCCTTAAGACCCTTTGGATCAACCCAGACCCTAGCCCAAAATAGACCCTCGCATAACTCTGCCCATGCACTGAGCCGGCTCAGTCTCAGCAGTGAGTCGGTTAAGTTCCACTGGGTTGGCTCAGTCTGAAATTGAGCCAGCCTAGTTCTATGCCATGCCAGCAGTCATGAATGTGTAGCTCTCTATTTTGCCTATGCACTGAGACTTAGTTGACTCAATTTTGGACTAAGCCGACTAATCTACAGAAAATCTTCTTTCTATAGTCCTGATTCTTCAGCTTTGGTTCCTTGCTTCACCTTGAATCTCAAATCTTTGAAGCACCAACCAAGCCCCTGAAATCTTTGGAGCCAACCCGCTGACTCCTTCCGTGGCCTTCCAAGGCTTAGGAGCACCACAAATCCTCATAATCTCCACCTTGGTGCTCTTAAGTCTTGGCAAACCCTCGACAATGCCCTCCTACATGATCACACTATTCCTGCGCACTCGACAGCACCTATGCAAACATCACCTCTGCCGATCTTCTTCAACTGTTGTGCACCCTTGAGGCCTTCGGGATGACCACCTCCACCACCGAACACCTTGGCTTGCACCTCTGCACCATCTTGAAATTGTAAGATCCCTTCTGCTTAGCAACTGCATCACTTTTCTTGAACTTTTCTTGAGAACCCACAACATTCTTGTACTGGCACTCGCTGCAAACCTTGACATGGTGTCCTTAGAACTACGCCTGTCCTCCTGAACATGTCGCTCCACCCAAAACTATGCATCATCGGTGCTGGTGCTAGGATATCGATCCTCCTGCACCCCTCTACTCTGAACTCATGTCAAATTCCTCTCCAATTGTGAAGCAACCTCTCTAGAGCTCCACCTATATCCAAAGTCTATTTGTTGTCATAGAAGCCGACTCTATCATTGAGTCCCTCGAGGCCAACCACTCAATGCTATACTGTTGAGCCTACCGCTACATCTCAAACACCGTCGCTGCCCCTTCGAATCCTTCGCACTCTATAGAACCTTTCGAAGCTATCTCAGATACCTCCACAACCCATGGGCACCTCCAAAATCCAAGAGCTCATCCAACTCTTCTGAATCCAGTAATTAAACTATAGAAAATTCCATCCTAGTCCTTCTCTTCTGCCCCTACACCAACCGTCACTTCAGTTGTGCCCGGAGAACCATCCTCTACCTGAATAGCGACTCTCCCTGGTGCTTCTACAGAAGAAACCTGATTCATGATACTCCCGACTGCCTGAGACCTTCTGGTGCTTTCTAAGACCCCGTGGCTCTCCTTGAGACCTATATCCGATCTTCCTGAGATACCACTGACACTATCTACTAAGATACACTCCTCGACTGCTGCACCACTGAGGCTCTCTCAGCACCTATGCCTCCAAGGTAGCACTCCTGCAGCACTCCAGTGCTCCCTGACTCATCTCTACACTGCTCTACAGCCATCCAACCCTAACCAACTGGACCTTCATGGATCATCCATCTCCATCACTCCCAAGGCTCCATAAATCTATGCTCTGGTCAAACCGCTAAATACATCTTCGACTACTTCCCCACCTTCCTGACATCGAAGGATGTATAATCACTTCTTCAGCCTTTCTTTGACCATTATCCCTTAGAAAACCTCTCTTCAATAGCCCTACACTATCCATCTTTCTAGAGAACTCTGATACTCTCTTCTGAGATACATCCCTCAGCTATTGCATCATCGAGCCTCTCTTAGCCCTGCATCTTCAAGGAAGTGCTACTGCAGCACTCCAGTGCTCCCTATCTATCACATAACCGTTATACACCTTGGCTTTTCCACCAAGATCGATCAGTAAATCATGCACCAAATTCTTTCACCCTAAAACAATCTCTTCTCATTAATCCTCTCAACTTCCACGTTCAACTCGCTGCTCCCGGTTGGCCAAACTACAGCAATAACAAAGATAGATTTGAGACATACCATGGAATCTTTGTATAGATTTTTGATTTCACCTTGCACAACTTCTCCTTTCCTTCCATGCACCATCAGGCTTTGATACCAAATGTAAGCACACCAACTGGCATCACCTCTTCTTGATACCAATTGATGTTCCATGATATTGCTCGAATGCCAATCATCCTTAGTATCACAAGCCCCAATACCATGTTGCGGAAGCCCCTGATCTTTAGTATGAACCTAAAAAAATCTATAACATTCTTTATGGGTAGCAAACCACTGATCCTCCACCTGGATCTATGATGGGACGCCTCCCACCTTGGACTTGAGGGAGATGCCCCCCTTCTTTAGAGCTTCTTTAAGAATCCTAGGATGGAAACTCTAGAGAGAAGAGAAGAAGAGAGTTGAGAAAGAAAAGATCTGTATTCCACATCATTCACAGCATTATGAAACCCTAATACAACCTATGTATTTATACATAGCCATTAGGCCCAACCAAAAGACTCTCCAACTAACCCAAAACATGAAAGTACTCACCGAGCCCAAGTCTCATATGCTTTCATCCCCTGGATCTAATCCCAACCCATACATGAATTAGCCCTCTTAAGACCTCTTAAATCAGACCTTAAGACCCCTAGGATCAACCTAGATCCTAACACAAAATAGACCCTCGCGTAACTCTGCCCGTGCACTGAGCTGGCTTCGTCTTAGCACTGAGCTAACTATGTTCCACTAGATCAACTCAGTCTAAAACTAAGTTTGCCCAGTTCTATGTCGTGCCAGTAGTTTCAAATGTGCAACTCTCTATTTTGCCTATGCACCAAGACTTAACCGACCCAGTATTGAACCGAGCCTGCTAACCTGTAGAAAATCTTCTTTCTATAGTCTTGATTCTTCGGGTTTGATTTTTTACTTCATCTTGAATTTCAGATCTCCGAAGCACCAACCAAGCCCCTAGAATCCTCGGAGCCAACCCCATGACTCCTCCCGTGGCCTTCCAAGGCTTGGAAGTACCACAAATCCTCACATATAAAAGTATTTCTTCAACCACAGCTTATTGATCATGTTCTTTTCTATATAAGTGTTCTCTAGTTTCGTTCAGAGCCCCTTCGCAGTAGTCTCTATACAAACCTCGGGCAACACCTGATTGGCCTAGCACATTCTAATTATACTAAAAGCAATTTTGTCTAAATCTTCCAAGTCCTCAGCACTAATCCTTTTCGATCTTTCTCTTACCATGATCTTGTAGATTCTCTACTGAACCAACAAGTCCTTTATCCTTTGCTGTCATAAGATAAAGTTTTTATTACCATCAAACTTCTCAAAATCTATCTTAAATTCTCTTGATCCCATGACTATATTCAAGCCTCAAGCAAAATCCTAACATCCTTGTACGATCATACACCAGCAAAACTATCCTTCAATGAAGATTTATGGGCCTCAGATCTTCTTTCTAACCTTCAATATCACCTCTCCTTCATGTAACAACACCCTACCTCAACCTAGAGATAACCACGAAGAAAAATAAGAAAACTTTAGGGTAAAACATAGTGCAGCATATCCTAGATGTAAAAATCCTAAGTGTCTTCCTTCCTTCCATGCAACATTACTTTGATATCAGATGTAGGAAATATGACCCTTTCACAGACCGGCATGGCCATTGGTGATTAGCCAATAACAAGGAATCACTCCTTCTAGGATCTATGTGGAAACAGGAATAATTGATTTGAGGTGGAAAGTAGAAGAGAATAAGAATTTTTTCCAAGGAAGAAAAGAGCTTTTATTTCAATGTATTCAACATATTACAATCCTTGACCTATTTCTAGTGTAAATACTGCTGGTGCAGAAAATGATGACGACATCGGAGTTCACTAGAGCTGGAGAAAAGGTGGTCGCCGAAGTGACCTGCAAGCAAAGTCCAAACTAGAGGTGGGTTGCACTGGCAGGATCCTCCGATGATCAAGTTAGTTCTCCAGCCAACAAGAATGGAGTACTCAGAAGAATATAAGCAAAGATGAAAGCTTAGAGACAAAAACGTATCTTGAGAATCTTTTATATAGATGGAGCACATAATAGATTAATGGTGATAGCAATAACCATCTACTAGTGGGCCGTTTGGGCCATGTGAAGTTTGTTACGGGGAGCGGGCTGTCATTTATCGTGACTTATAGTCGGTTGAGATTAATTTATTGGAGTTTGGATGAGAGGTTGGAGACTTTATGCTTGAGGGCTGATTGCACATACAAAACTTGGGATCAAATTAGCGAACTTGGAAGTTGGCTTCTAAGTTGCAGAGGATGAACCAATAGTTAGTTGGAATCTGCCATTGTCACCCTTGATAGTTTTAAGGAGCTTAGTCATTGTCAAGGTTGGTCGGGAGCAGATACGAACGATTGAGCTGGAGATCAGAGAGAAGATAGTGGGTTCTTCATTGAGGATCATGGCCAGAGTTTCTAGAGTTCGATCGGGAAGGTAGAAATTTGAGATTCACTGGTAGCTGGAATGGATGAAAGTCAAGACTCCTACTGGTATTGCTCTTACTACATTGACGATGAGATCCTTTTATTGTTCAAATATGCTCGATTGATGTGCATGATGTGCATCAGTTAGATCTACAATTATCAGGAGGAAATAAAGAAATTTGGCTGCTCTCAAAGCCAACCACTATTCATAGACTAGAGCGGAAGAATTTGGCTAGAAAAGAATTCATTTGAATGAAGCTCGGCTAGAGAGGGGTTTAGCTGGAAAGGGATTTGATCGGCTGGAGTCTTTAATATGCAATTGGTGAGATACACTACATGTAATGAAGGAATTCAGCACCTTCAAGGACTATCATAAGCAAGGTCAAACGATGCTAGGATTTAACACTTGGAACCCAGGAGTCTATCTTAAGCCAAAGGATAGAATCAATTGAATGTTAACTCCTCTCACTGTTCAAGTTCATCCAATCAAAGTCCTATTCTGTAGTCATTGGCAGAGCATTGATGATCGCTATTGAGAAGATTGTCCAGCATGCATGGATTAGAGGTCATCCTTCCCAAGCTAGGGTGGAGTAGGAGAGCTGCTTGGACGAAGTTCGATGATCGTTATGTTGAAACTGGACATCTTACCAGACTTCAACAGGAGCTATTTCATCCTCAACACTTGGTAAAGATGAAGTAGTTATGTAATAAAGAGATGGTTGGAGGAACCTCAACCAAGATACAAAGAAAAAGGATGCTTATGATAAACCTAAATGAGTTTGGGACCATAGAAGCAAAGAAAATGTTTAAAAACTAAAATTTAGGGCTATCACAAAGAGAGAAATTGGAAGACAAAGTCTAGCATGCTTCAGTGTATAAACAAAAACAACCTAAGGGAGGAGCGCAAGCTCGATCACTTGGTCTAGAGAACTCCAGTTTGTACTCCAAAGGGATCCCATACTGAATCCTTATCAGGAAAAGATCCTTGAAGTGCAAGAAGCAGGGGATGGTCCTGGATATGAAGGTCAGATGGGACACTATCCTAAGATCTACTTCTTTCCTAGAAGTAGTGTTTTGGGAGTTCGGGTCAGTCGGACTCCTAGAACTGGTAGACTAAGATACTTTAAAAGATATTTGGATCAAAAAAAATTTGAAAAAAAATCTCAAAAAATTGGAAGAAAAAGGCTACAAAGTTTTTAAAAGAACCCAGAAAGAATGGTGAACTCTTATGAGGAAACCAAAAGAACAAAAATAGGAGAAAAGTAGAGAAATACAAGAAAAAGGTCGGGAAACTAACCTAAGTCGATCGAAGGACTCAAGAAGACGGTCGGATAAATGGAGGGCGGACAGGAAAGATGTTGTGTAACATCCCAAACTAGCAAAATAAGGAATTAAAAGATTTATGCTCATGTATGTATGACATGATAATTTATTTATGGTATATTGAAGCGATTTGAGTGCAAATTATGACTATCTATCATTGCGAGTCCTAAAAATCTTCTAAGTCTGAGAGCTAGCACCTGTATGAAGAGTTGTATAAAATATATATTTTCTTGGAACAAAAAGTCTTGGTAATTGATTTCTAGATGTTGGTGAGTCAACAAGTAATTTTTAATGAATTTTGGAGACTCTTAACCAATGCATTCTAAAGCAAGAAGGTTTCAAAAGTTTCGAGTTTGAAGAATTTGAACTAGAATCCAAATTTTGGTATCTCATTCTTAGGGATTTTGATTTTTTTAATATTTTTATTGAATCTAAATAGGGGGTTGTTTCTTATTTACATTTATGTTTCAAAGTTAATGGGCCATTAACTTAAAAAAAGAAATATAAATAAGTAAAATTTTGAGTAAAGCTATGAGCAGAGTATGAAAAATAGAATTCCTGAAATCTTGGTATCCGAGCTGATCTGAATTGAAATCGAGCTAGCTCGAGTCTTAGGTTGTAGAAATGAATGTTCTATTTTTTTGAGAGAGCCAGCTAACTTGAGTTAGAATTGAGCTAGCTCGATTAGCGGGAATAGAAAAGTGGTGCTCGTCGTGAGCTTTTAAAAAGGGGGTTTTAAATAGATTCTTTTGAAAACAACTTAATAGGTGGCTTCCATGGATTGTGCCACATAATTAGAAGACAGAGGCAGAGGTGTGTTGGCTTCTTAATGAGGTGACATCTAGCAAATCCTTTCCTTAAGCTATTCTTTTTCCAAAATAAAAGTTATCGATTGTCTTTCGATTGTTCTATGTTCTGAAACTTAAGAGAAGGGCTGAAGGAGGAAAAATGGTTAGAGAAGATCATATTCTCAATAGAAAAGCAAGGGTAATTCAGCTAGAAAGAGAGGATTGAGTAAAAATTGATTGAAAGAAGAGGAAGTTGCTGAAAGTGGAAAGGAAGGAACTTGTTTTGGCTAGTAGCAGGATTTTATTAGTTGAGGCAAGGATTCTAATTTTTATACTAAGTTTAAATTGAGTTTTCAATTCTTGTTATCAAATTTAAGGGTTTTAGTAAGTTAGGTTTTATAATCTAAGTTAAGTTCGAAGATGAATTAAATTACTTATGATACTAAAATTATTTAAACAGTTTAGCTATGTGTTGAAATGGTATTAGTTGAATCTGAAACCAATTATGAGAATAGAAATAGAGTTAAATGTCAGAAAATTCTTGAGTTTTAATGAAGTTTAGCTAGATCTAAGCTAAAGCAAGTAAGGTAATGAAAAAGTGAATAGTTGAAAAACCAAAATAAGAGCATGAAAGTAAACTAGGTGCAGTTTTGGTTTTGAATCGCATGGTAAGAATTTAATCAGTGTTTATTGGTATTATAGAAAAAGAAAAGAATTGGAGAAAGATGCTTGAGTAAGCCAATTAGCTAGTAGCCAGTTGAGGTGAGTGAATTTTCTTATCTAGCTTTGGTATTTTCTTTCTTATATGTGGTTCTATTTATTTTCATAAGTATGAAACAAAAATATGTACAAATATTTTGATACTTAGCTTATTCTCTTGTTTAGAATTTATTTAAGTTAGCCTATTAGTATTTAAAAGTTTGTTCAGTGTCAGCTTTTGAAAGAATGCATAGCATAGCATGTCATGCAACATATAGCAGCTGGCACCTCCTTGCAATATACGGTTTAGCATGGTTCGGCAATATATCAAAATGATCAGTATAGCTTGGCAGTGTTTCAGAATGCCGAGTGGGGCTTTATTTCAACAGCATTCATATTCACCAACATTCATATTCACACTATGTGTTGACTACCCATGGTAGGGATGCGCTGGGGTTAGTCAGCCATAGCCATCATCAGTATTCAGAAAAGAGAAAAATGGGTGTATTTAGTTCAGTAGAATTCTTTTGGCTTAGCAAATTTTATCAATCCAGTAAACTTGTTGTAGCTCAGCAAAGCCTTCTTTCAGCAGAATGATTTATTTGTGGTCTTGTTGCTATTTGGGTTACTCATATTTGAAAGTATATCAGAAACATAAGTTATATGTTATGACAGTGAATATTATAGCTATGCCTTCCTATTTTTTTTATTATTAGATTGTTTATCCACTCACTGAGACTTCCCCAAGACTCATCCCTCACTTTTTCTAATTACAATTTTGGAGTAGCTGAGCTCGAAGGATGGTATCAGCATGTCTATTAGCAGCCATCTTTGAAAAAGAAGTTGATTATGTGAATTAGGAGAAAAGAGTTGATAGTATTTTGAGTTGTATTAAATAGTTATATTCTTAAACTAGAAACTATTAAGTATGTTTTGCATTTTGGAATATACCTATAAAGTGAAGTTTTATTTATGAAATACTAAGTTTGAATTTATGAAATGATGAATTAAATTGGAGTGTTTCTTTTAGTATGTTAGAAAGGCTTCAATGAAATGTTTATGATTGATTAAGAAATTGGTTAAGGTAATTATTTGGAAAGCACGTTTAAGTAATATTGCAATTTAGTTTAGTTTAAAAATCCTCTTAGCTCTTATTTAAGGATAAAGTACAACTCTTTACTCTTATATAAGAGTGGGGTGTAGCACCATCATCCATAGTTGTTAGGGGTGGGGTGTTACATGTCGACAACTGGAGATGTTGTGATGAAAGAAGAGCAAGACACCCGGGGGAGACGAAGGATAGAAGAAGGAGAGGAGCACAGGCAAGAGTAGAGAATTGGGGGGTGAGGAAAGTGTTTAAATAGCTAGAAATGATCGGGAGAGGTTATGGTTATAGATCCTCTCGACCAATTTCCCATCCACCACGTGCTCCACTTACTGTCAGCATACATCAAAGCATTTATGGTGCCGTACTTGGAGCACCATGCCAGTGGGAATTTTAATTATCGGGGTCATTTCAAGTCATTCACTTGTTAAGAAACTTCAGCGCCAATTAAAAAAAGTCAAAACTTTTCATCCCCCAAAAGTGGAAAATCAGAAAAAGACTTCGGCAGTTGCAGTCTTGTACTTCCTTCGTTTGGACTTTCAAACTCGGAAGTAGGGAGACAAGTATTGGGGATGAAATAGCTCTCACCGAAGTCTGGTAAGATGTCCGATTTCAGCATAACCATGACCAAACTTCATCCTAGAAGCTCTCCTATTCCATCCTATCTTGGGAAGGACGATCTCTAATCCATGCATGCTGGACGATCCTCTCAACAGGGATCATCAATGCTCTACCAATGACTATAGAATAAGACTTTGGCTAGACAAACTTGAACAGTAAGAGGAGTTGCTATTAGATATATGTGCCCTAGAAGCCAGAATTGATTGACACTTGTAATACACTTCTAGGGGCAAAATTATAATTTTGACTAATATCAATAAAATGGGTTATTTTCTATCACATATGTGTATTTAGTATCTATGATACATCCTTTGAGTTAATGGTAATGATAATTCATATTTTCAAGAGTTGAAAATTTAAGACATGAATAATCATTATTAACTCATAAAATGCTCCCGACCATAGGATCATCATGAGGATGGTGATTGATCCGGAAGGTTGGTGTACAATCGCTTCTCTTTAGTAGATGAGTCTTGAGTCTATGGTGTGGAGACACCGGAGCGAGAGTATAGGTACTCGTTAGAGAACGAGGGCACTGAGCGTGACCACCTCGAGTAGTCATTAGGAAGTCTACCTTCTCGTCAATGACTGACTCGATGCTGCAGTAGTATGTCTAGTTTTTTGACCTGAGATGCATCGACAGTTCACCTTGAGGGTGTTATAGTTTGACTACACCATTACTCGATCTTCTAGCCATTCAAAACCCTGAGGTGTATGTTGGCTATAGCATGTTTATTGTAGGAACTAGATAGCATCAAGATGGAATCTATCTACCTCGGTGGTAGAGGAGCAGCCCTATGATGATCATGAGAATCAAGTCCAGAAGCCCATGGCCATGGTAGAGTGAAATAATAGAAAGAGTTTCTATTTAGGTTTTCACATTGGACTTGAATCGAATGATTACATCATATGATAGAGACTAGGGTTTGATGAGTTCACCTTAACCCTAATCTGATCGGGGCTCAAGATAGAAGAACTTAATCACACAGGTAGCTGCACCAAGAGGTTCGCATTCAGCTCTGATGGGTTGCCACCATATACTGCTAGGTGTCACTAGTGGATTTTGGGAGCAATTAGAATGATTTAGATGATCGATCATTCTAGCTGTTCGAATCAGAAGAGTTCTGATCCATCGAAAGGAGTTTCGATGATGTCGATGATAGAGATCATGACATATCCCATTACCATATAGAACTGAACCTAACTGGGTCACACAAACAAGGGTTTGAATCTGGTGATCATCAATTGAACTAATCTAGTTCAATTGATCTGAATGAGATTCAATTAGGTTCAAGAAAATCGTGCTAGCACTCGATTGAATCTAACGTTCTTCTTTTACTATCATAAATAGTTATCCTGACTGAGCCAAAGGAGTTTGTGCTCGATTAGAGGCCTTCACTTGGTCTGACTGGAGCCTGTCTAGGTCAGAAAAGGGTTGTCTTATTTTGTAAGATAATACCTACCATTTTTGGTCACCTGCCATTTCTCATCCTTTGACTTTGGTCAAAAGTTGACCTTTGACTAGTCAAACATTGACCATTGACACTTTGACTTCTATCCATGTATCACACACCTATTGGAGAGTTGGTGGAGGCCTGTCCTCCCACCAAAACCTGACAAGGAGGAGGGCGCACGCCACCCTTGGCATGTGCCCAAGTTGGAGGCGCCCAGGAGTCCCTGTTGGACAGGGACTCCATCTCCTTTTTGGATTCTGATTAGAGTTCTCCTAAGAACCAACTTTGACTGGTCTTAGGCACCATCTAAGGAGGAATCCAAGGGACTCTATTTCCACCAATCAGATTTAGATCTGATTTCACAAAGAGTTGTGATTGGTTGGGAAGAAGAGGAGTTGGATCACGCATAGTCTATAAATAAGACCCTGCGCCCAACTCAAGGAGCTAAAATTAAATTGAAATTTCCATGCCCCAAGGCTGCCTCTCCTCTCCTCCTCCATGCCAAGTCCACCTTCTCCCTCTCCTCTCCACGCCCAAAGGAGTTTGGGATCTTAGTTGGTGCAATCCAGATGAGAGAAAGGCGATAGAAAGCTAGAAGGCTGCACTGCTGCAAAGGACAACTACTGATCTTCAAAAGATATTTTGAAGATCCTCTAGATCAGATCCAGATCTAATTTTTGGAGACGTGATAGAGAAGAAGAGGATCTCTAGATCCAGCCTAAGTGGATATCGGTAGAGGCCAGGCACTTGCGTGGCTAGATCCAGAACCTTCCGCTGCTTACATAGGATCATCAATGGGTAATAGGATTACCCTACATCAAGGTAAATTAAATTTGATTTAATTTATCTAAATTTTATTTTTAATTATTAAAATAATAAGAATTAGATCTAAAATATTCTCAGATCTAATCTAGGATCAAAGAAAAAATTTTTTGAAATATATCTCTTGATCCTGATCAGATTTGAACGAACCTGGTTCGAAAAATCAGGATTTTCCTTCAACTGGTATCAGAGCCAAGGTTCTAAAAATATTTAGATCTAATTTTAAATTTATTTTAATTAAAAAATAAGTGATTTCAGATGTCACATAATATGTGATCAGATCTGAAATTAGAAAAAATTAAAATTAAATGATTTGGATCTAAGATTAGAAAATATGCATGACTAGTTCTAAAATAGAATAGTTCTATAGAATAGTCTTGCATATTTTTAATTTAATTTGATTAAAATATATTTTAGATCTATTTATTTACTATTTTTTAATATTATAATATTTATAATAACATCTAAAAAATAGTAAATAAAAATTATTTAATTTTAAACATCATATGAGATATGATTGATGCATGTCTAGACTAGTTGTAGAATAGTTCTACATAATTATCTAGATTAGAATTTATTTTGATTTAGATCAATTTAAATCTAATTTTTTAGATTATTATGAGATAATTTAGATCTAAAAATATGCATGATTTGATATATGAGATATATGCAAAATATGCCATGATTAAATCTAATTCTGTATATGAGATATATGATATAGATCTAAAACTATTTTGCAGCATTGCATGTTCCTGATTAAGGCGTTCCTCTTGGCCGTCCGATCATAAGAATGAAGAAGGATTTAAAAGGCCCTCTCCTCCCATCCGATGGGGCGTTCTTATGACATGTAGGGGTGCTGTCCGTTCATCCTTAATCAGAAATCCAAAACTTACTTTCTACAAAACCCTAGATCCTGAAACCCTACGATTTATTGTGCATATTTTATTTATGTATCCTACTTAATTAAAAATTAAGATTATGAAATATTAATTAGATCTAAAATTGAGAATTTTAGATCTAAGACATATTCATAATACTGGGTTCGGGCTTGGGTAGCTCAATTAGGTCTAAGCGGTTGATCAAACCGAATCAAGAGTTGGTTAGATGGGATCAACAATGCTTAAATTGACCAGCCTAATAGGATTAAGTCTGGGTCAAGATTCGAGTCGTGAGTGACGATCAAGCAAGACCTAATTAGGCTTCAGAGGTTAGAGTCTGGATTTGTAGGCTAACCCAATTGGTTCTGACTCAACAATTTGGTGTCTAAGGTAAGTTTGGCACATATGACCGACTGGATTTTTAATTGGGAAGCTACTCGATCTGAATGCGTTCTTGTACGAGTTAATGGCATATTCCTTCCACCGATCTCACTTACCTGGCCATATCTGTTGACACAGTTCTGATCTGAGGCAGTCAATAATCCGAGCTAACCCATGCCACTAGGTTAGTCAAAATTGTTATGACTATGACAAGTCTAGTTTAATGAGACCTGAATCAATTCTCCCTAAGAAAAGATTAAATCTGAGGTCTTCCACCATCGTAGATGTGCCGGCTCTTTTCGAGGTTGATTGTTCTCGGTTGGATACAGTGGCTCAGTTGCACTCAGAAGATGCAACCATGTCTATTAGGCATTGGATGCTATGGGCTGGAGGATGAGTTGGGCTCAATATTTCGAATACGATGAGAGACTCAATTAGGAATTCAGTCTGTGCAAATGGTGGGTCTAACTTAACTAAGAAGTGGATCAATATTCCGAATATGATGAGATTCATGAATTAAAAACCAAGTTTGGGTGCACCATGATTAGAAAATCATTGAACAAGAGTTGTTCACTCGTTGGCTAACCCATCACCAATAACTATTAGGTGAGGTGATGAGTTAGTTGGTGAGACTGCACCATGCACTAGAAATCATTAATCGTGGAGATTTTTGCATCTCTACATAGGGAGTGTAGGGATCTGAGAAAATAGTGAAAGCTGATTTGTTTAAAAATAAAATTTCTAAACAAATTGGTCAAGTCAAAATTACGGTATCTAACTAGAATCATTGACTCTCTATAGAAAAATATCTGCATCCAACCCATTGGCACGTATCCTGGACACACACAGACTGACCGGACCCAATTATAAAAATTGGCTCAGAAACTATAAAATCATTTTAGGTTTTGAGAAGTTAACCCATGTTTTGGATCAGGATCCTCCCACCTTACCAGCCCGTCCATCCACTGAACAGAGAGCATCTCTGGAAAAATGGATAGACGAAGATAATAAGGCCAGATATTACATGTTGGGCTCGATGTCTGATGAGCTCCAGCGCCAACATGAAGATATCAGGACTGCTCGCCAAATGTTGGCTCACCTACAGGAGATGTTTGGTGAACAGAGTCGCACAGCCAAGTATCAAGTCACGAAACAACTTTTTAAGGCTAAGATGCGTGATGGGCAGTCAGTCCAAGATCACTATCTGATGATGATCAAGGACATGGAAGAGCTTGAGAAGTTGGAAGCTCGGTGTGAAGTTAGACTTGGATCTGTAGAATGATATTATTTCTGGCAATTCATCAATCCTTGACTGATGCATATGGGCAATTCATCATGAATTACCACATGCATAAACTTTCAAAATTTCTTGGCCGAATTAATGAATATGCTGGATCACTGCTGAGCTTTCTATGAAAGGTTCTAAAGGCTCAGTTCTTGCTATGGAACGAACTTCTTCCAAAAGAAAGTCTTATGGAAAGAAAAAGAAGTCTGTGAAAAAGCAGAAGGTGGAAGGAGCAAAGAAGAAGAAGGCAGAGCTGAAGATGAAAGCCGCTGTCAAAGAAAAGTATTTTCATTGCAACAGTGATAGCCATTGGAAGCGAAACTGCCCTACTTACCTGGCCACCCTGAAGAACAAGAAGGAAGGTCCTTCTGGAGGTATGCTCGTTATTGAGTCTAACCTTATGGTTTCTTCTACATCTAGTTGGATGCTTGACTCTGGTTCTAGTGCTCATCTGTGCACTTTCATGCAGGGTCTTAAGGATAGCAGGAGGCTGAGGGATGGAGACATGATCCTACGCATCGGTAATGGAGAAAGAGTTGCTGCAGTGGCGGTGGGAACATACCCTCTTCGATTACCATCTGATTTAGACTTAGTTCTGAAAGACTATTATTATATGCCTACAGCTAGCAGGAATTTGATTTCTGTTTCATGCTTAGCACTAGAAGGCTATGTGATTACCTTCTTTAAGGACCATTATAACATTCTTTATGAAAGAAATAAAATTACAAATGGTTTCCTGATTAACGATCTGTTAGATATATGTGCCCTAGAAGCCAGAATTGGCTGACACTTATAATACACTTCTAGGGGCAAAATTGTAATTTTGACTAAAAGCAATAAATGGGTTATTTTCTATCACATATGTGTATTTAGTGTCTATGATACATCCTTTGAGTTAATGGTAATGATAATTCATATTTTCAAGAGTTGAAAATTTAAGACATGAATAATCATTGTTAACTCATAAATTGCTTCCGACCATAGGATCATCACGAGGATGGTGATTGATCCGGAAGGTTGGTGTACAATCGCTTCTCTTTAGTAGATTAGTCTTAAGTCTATAGTGTGGAGACATCGGAGCGAGAGTACAGATACTTGTTAGAGAACGAGGGCACTGAGCGTGACCACCTCGAGTAGTCATTAGGGAGTCTACCTTTTCGTCGATGACTGACTCGATGCTGCAGTGGTGTGTCTGGTTCTTTGACTTGAGATGCATCGGCAGTTCACCTTGAGGGTGTTATAGTTTGACTACACCATTACTCGGTCTCCTAGCCATATGGAACCCTGAGGTGTATGTTGGCTATGACATGTTCATTGTAGGAACTGGATGACATCAAGATGGAATCTATCTACCTCGGTGGTAGAGGAGCAGCCCTATGATGATCATGAGAATCAAGTCTAGAAATCCATGGCCATGGTAGAGTGAAATAATAGAAAGAGTTTCTATTTAGATTTTCACATTAGATTTGAATCGAATGATTACATCATATGACAGAGACTAGGGTTTGACGAGTTTACCTTAACCCTAATCTGATCGGGGCTCAAGATAGAAGAACTGAATCACACAGGTAGCTGCACCAAGAGGTTCGCATTCAGCTCTGATGGGTTGCCACCATATACTGCTAGGTGTCACTGGTGGATTTTGGGAGCAATTAGAATGATTTAGATGATCGATCATTCTAGCTGTTCGAATCAGAAGAGTTCTGATCCATCGAAAGGAGTTTCGATGATGTCGATGATAGAGATCATGACATATCCCATTACCATACAGAACTGAACCTAACTGGGTCACACAAACAAGGGTTTGAATCTGGTGATCATCAATTGAACTGATCTAGTTCAATTGATCTGAATGAGATTCAATTAGGTTCAAGGAAATCGTGCTAGCACTCGATTGAACCTAACGTTCTTCTTTTACTATCATAAATAAGTTGTCCTGACTGAGCCAAAGGAGTTTGTGCTCAATCAGAGGCCTTCACTTATGGTCTGACTGGAGGTTGTCCAAGTCAGAAATAGGTTGTCTTATTTTGTAAGACATTACCTGCCATTTTTGGTCACCTATGCCATTTCTTGTTCTTTGACTTTGGTCAAAAGTCTGACCTTTGACTGGTCAAACGTTGACCATTGACACTTTGACTTTTGACCACATGTGTCATGCACCTATTGGAGAGCTGGTGGGGGCCTTGTCCCCCTGCCTAGAACCTGGCAAGGAGGAGGGCGCACGCCACCCTTGGCGTGTGCCCAAGCTGGAGGCGCCCTAGGAGTCCTTGTTGGACAAGGACTCCATCTCCTTTTTGGATTCCAATTAGAGTTCTTTCTAAGAACCAACTTTGACTGGTCTTAGGCACCCTCTAAGGAGGAATCCAGGGGACTCTATTCCCACCAATCAGATTTAGATCTGATTTCACAAAGGGTTGTGATTGGTTGGGAAGAAGAGGAGTTGGATCACAGCTTAGTCTATAAATAAGACCCTGTATCCAACTCAGATTAAAAAAAAAGAGATTGATGAGAATTGAAAGTTTCCCCACACCCCAAGGCTGCCTCTCCCTCTCTTCTCTCCATGCCAAACCCACCTTCTCCCTCTCCTCTCCACGTCCAAAAAGTAGTTTTGGACCTTGGTTGGTGCGATTCCAGATCAAAGAAAGGCGATCAAAAGCTAGAAGGCTGCACTGCTGCAAAGGACATGACTGCTGATCTTCAAAAGGAGTTTTGAAGATCCTCCAGATCAGATCCAGATCTAATTTTTGGAGATGTGATAGAGAAGAAGAGGATCTCCTAGATCCAACCAGAGTGGATACCGATAGAGGCCAGGCACTTGCGTGGCTAGATCCAGAACCTTCCGCTGCTCAAACAGGATCATCAACAGGGTAATAGGATTACCCAGATCAAGGTAAATTAAATTTGATTTAATTTATATTTTTATTTTATTTTTTATTAAAATAATAAGAATCAGATCTAAACATATCTTAGATCTGATTAGAATCAAGAGAAAAAAATTTTTGAAATATATCTCTTGATCTGATCAGATCTGAACGAACCTGGATCCAACCGAAAATCAGGATTTTCCTTCAACTGGTATCAGAGCCAATGGTTCTAAAATTGTTTAGATCTAGATTTTAAATTTATTTTAATTAAAAAAATAAGTGATTTTAGATGTCACATGAGATGTGATCAGATCTGAAATTAGAAAAAATTAAAATTAAATGATTTGGATCTAAGATTAGAAAATATGCATGACTAGTTCTAAGAATAGAATAGTTCTATAGAATAGTCTTGCATATTTTTGATTTAATCTGATTAAATCATATTTTAGATCTTTTTATTTACTATTTTTTGATATTATAAGTGTTATAATAACATCTAAAAAATAGCAAATAAAAATTATTTAATTTTTAAATATCATATGAGATATGATTGATGCATGTCTAGACTAGTTGTAGAATAGTTCTACATAATTATCTAGATTAGAATTTATTTTGATTAGATCAATTTAAATCTAATTTTTTAGATTATTATGAGATAATTTAGATCTAAAAATATGCATGATTCGATACATGAGATGTATGCAAAATATGCCATGATTAGATCTAATTTGTATATGAGATATATGATATAGATCTAAATATTATTTTGTAGTATTGCATGTTCCTGATTAAGGCGTTCCTCTTGGCCGTCCGGTCATAAGAATGAAGAAGGGTTTAAAGGCCCTCTCCTTCCATTCGATGGGGTGTTCTTATGATGTGTAGGGGTGCTGCGTGTTCGTCCTTAATCAGAAACCCAAAACTTACTTTCTGCAAAACCCTAGATCCTGAAACCCTAGGATTTATTGTGCATATTTTGTTTATGAACCCTACTTAATTAAAAATTAAGATTATGGAAATATTAATTAGGTCTAAAATTGAGAATTTCAGATCTAAGACATATTCATAATACTGGGTTCGGGCTTGGGTAGCTCAATTAGGTCTAAGCGGTTGATCAAACCGAATCAAGAGTTGGTTAGATGGGATCAACAATGCTTAAATTGACCAGCCTAATAGGATTAAGTCTGGGTCAAGATCGAGTCACGATCAAGCAAGACCTAATTAGGCTCAGAGGTTAGAGTCTGGATTGTAGGCTAACCCAATTGGTTCTGGCTCAACAATTTGGTGTCTAAGGTAAGTTTGGCACATACGACCGACTGGTTTTTAATTGGAAGCTACTCGACCTGAATGCATTCTTGTACGAGTTAATGGCATATTCCTTCCACCGGATCTCACTTACCTGGCCATATCTGTTGACACAGTTCTGATCTGAGGTGGTCAATAATCCGAGCTAACCCATGCCACTAGGTTAGTCATAATTGTTATGACTATGACAAGTCTAGTTTAATGAGACCTGAATCAATTCTCCCTAAGAAAAGATTAAGTCTGAGGTCTTCCACCATTGTAGATGTGCGGGCCCTTCCCGGGGTTGATTGTTCTCGACTGGATACAGTGGCTCAGTTGCACCGGAAAGACGCAACCATGTCTATTAGGCATTGGATGCTATGGGCTGGAGGATGAGTTGGGCTCAATATTTTGGATACGGTGAGAGACTCAATTAGGAACCCAGTCTATGCAAATGGTGGGTCTGACTTAACTAAGGAGTGGATCAATATTCTGGATACGGTGAGATTCATGAATTAGAGACCAAGTTTGGGTGCACCATGATTAGAGAATCATTGAACAAGAGTTGTTCACTCATTGGCTAACCCATCACCAATAACTGTTAGGTGAGGTGATGAGTCAGTTGGTGAGACCGCACCACCCACTAGAAATCATTAATCGTGGAGATTTTTGCATCTCTACAGAGGGAGTGTAGGGATCCGAGAAAATAGTGGGAGCTAATTTGTTTAAAAATAAAATTTCTAAATAAATTGGTCAAGTCAATAATTACAGTATCTAACTAGAATCTTTGACTCTCTACAGAGAAAATGTCTGCGTCCAACCCATTAGCACGTATCCTGGACACACATAGACTGACCTGGACCCAATTATAAAGATTGGCTCAGGAACTACAAAATTATTTTGGGTTCTGAGAAGTTAACCCATGTTTTGGACCAGGACCCTCCCACCTTACCAGCCCGTCCATCCTATTGAACAGAGAGCATCTCTGAAAAAATGGATAGACGAAGATAATAAGGCCAGATATTACATGTTGGGCTCGATGTCTGATGAGCTCCAGCGCCAACATGAAGATATCGGGACTGCTCGCCAAATGTTGGCTCACCTGCAGGAGATGTTTGGTGAACAGAGTCGCGCAGCCAAATATCAAGTCACGAAATGACTTTTTAAGGCTAAGATGCGTGATGGGCAGTCAGTCCAAGATCACTGTCTGACAATGATCAAGGACATGGAAGAGCTTGAGAAGCTCGGTGTGAAGTTAGACTTGGACCTGCGGAATGATATTATTCTGCAATCCTTGACTGATGCATATGGGCAATTCATCATGAATTACCACATGCATAAACTTCAAAATTCCTTGGCCGAATTAATGAATATGCTGGTTACCGCTGAGCTTTCTATGAAAGGTTCTAAAGGCTCAGTTCTTGCTATGGAACGGACTTCTTCCAAAAGAAAGTCTTATGGAAAGAAAAAGAAGTCTGTGAAAAAGCAAAAGGTGGAAGGAACAAAGAAGAAGAAGGCAGAGCCGAAGAAAAAGGCCGATGTCAAACAAAAGTGTTTCCATTGCAACAGCGACGGCCATTGGAAGCGGAACTGCCCTACTTACCTGGCCACCCTGAAGAACAAGAAGGAAGGTCCTTCTGGAGGTATGCTCGTTATTGAGTCTAACCTTACGGTTTCTTCTGCATCCAGTTGGGTGCTTGACTCTGGTTCTAGTGCTCATCTGTGCACTTCCATGCAGGGTCTTGAGGATAGCAGGAGGCTGAGGGATGGAGACATGATCCTACGCATCGGTAATGGAGCAAGAGTTGCTACAGTAGCCGTGGGAACATACCCTCTTCGATTACCATCTGGTTTAGACTTAGTTTTGAAAGACTGTTATTATGTGCCTGCAGCTAGCAGGAATTTGATTTCTGTTTCATGCTTAGCACAAGAAGGCTATGTGATTACCTTCTTTAAGGACCATTGTAACATTCTTTATGAAAGAAATAAAATTGCAAATGGTTTCCTTATTAATGGTCTTTATCAGCTACATATTGATGTACCTATTCTAACTATCGAGCAAAACGTGAATGCCAAACGACCTAGGGATAGTCCAAATGATAGATATCTATGGCACCTGAGATTAGGTCATATAGCAGAAGATAGGATCAACAAATTGGAGAAAAATGGGCTATTGAGTCCATTGACTTTCGAGTCATATCCAACTTGTGAATCTTGTCTTCAAGGCAAAATGACCAAACTCCCTTTTGTTGGACATGGGGAGAGGGCCACAGATCTCCTTGCCCTAGTACATACTGATGTGTGCGGCCCATTTGATGTGCCGGCTAGAGGCAATTTTGTCTACTTCATTACCTTTACCGATGATCTGTCTAGGTATGGGTATGTGTATCTTATGAGACACAAGTCTGAAGCTTTTGAAAAGTTCAAAGAATTCAGACATGAAGTAGAAAAACAAACTGGAAAAACCCATTAAGGTTCTTCGATCAGATCGAGGAGGTGAATACCTTAGCCGGGAATTCCTAGACTATCTTCAAGGAAAATGGCATAGTCTCTCAATGGACTCCACCAGGAACACCTCAACTCAACGGGGTTTCAGAATGGAGAAATCGGACTCTATTGGATATGGTTCCGATCCATGATGAGCTTCACAGACCTCCCTGATTTTCTTTGGGGACACTCATTGTTAACTTCAATTTATCTACTGAATAGGGTTTCCTCTAAAGACCGTTCCTACCACACCGTATGAGATATGGCATGGTAAGAAACCAAGTCTGAGTCATCTCAGAATTTGGGGTTGTCCGGCTCATGTCAAAAGACAACAAGCGGACAAGTTAGAGTTTAGGTCCTTTAGAGCTCGATTCATAGGATATCCTAAAGAGTCATTAGGATACTATTTCTACATTCCAGAAGACCACAATGTGATTGTGAGTCGACATGCCATCTTTCTTGAAAAATAGTTTATTCAAGATAGCGGCATTGGAAAGCAGATCAAGCTTGATGAGAAAGTCTCACAAGTACAATGAGCTAAGGACCAATTGGAACCAAATCAGGTTGAGCCAATAAGAACACTACCTCCTCCACCTCGTAGATCGGAAAAGAGTTTTCCATCCCCCTGAAAGATACTTAGGTATTATTTCAGAGGAAGTAGAGAAAATGATTCCTCGTAGGTAATGGTGCTCATGGTGATGATCCCAAAACCTACAATGAGGCGATATCAGATATCGACTCCGAGAAATGGCTAGAGGCAATGCAGTCAGAAATTGACTCGATGCACTCAAACCAAGTCTGGACCTTGGTAGATCCACCAGAAGGTATAGTACCTATTGGGTGTAAATGGATCTTCAAGAGAAAGATTGGTGCAGATGGAAATGTGGAGACATTCAAGGCTAGACTAGTGGCAAAAGGTTATAGTCAATCGAAGCGAAGGCATAGACAAGTGGGAGATTGTTAGATATATGTGCCCTAGAAGCCAGAATTGGCTGACACTTGTAATACACTTCTAGGGGCAAAATTATAATTTTGACTAAAATCAATAAAATGGGTTATTTTCTATCACATATGTGTATTTAGTGTCTGTGATACATCCTTTGAGTTAATGGTAATGATAATTCATATTTTCAAGAGTTGAAAATTTAAGACATGAATAATCATTATTAACTCATAAATTGCTCCCGACCATAGGATCATCACGAGGATGGTGATTGATCCGGAAGGTTGGTGTACAATCGCTTCTCTTTAGTAGATGAGTCTTGAGTCTACGGTGTGGAGACACCGGAGCGAGAGTACAGGATACTCATTAGAGAACGAGGGCACTGAGCGTGACCACCTCGAGTAGTCATTAGGGAGTCTACCTTCTCGTCAATGACTGACTCGATGCTGCAGTAGTGTGTCTGGTTCTTTGACCTGAGATGCATCGACAGTTCACCTTGAGGGTGTTATAGTTTGACTACACCATTACTCGGTCTCCTAGCCATATGGAACCCTGAGGTGTATGTTGGCTATAGCATGTTCATTGTAGGAACTGGATGCATCAAGATGGAATCTATCTACCTCGGTGGTAGAGGAGCAGCCCTATGATGATCATGAGAATCAAGTCCAGAAATCCATGGCCATGGTAGAGTGAAATAATAGAAAGAGTTTCTATTTAGATTTTCACATTGGACTTGAATCGAATGATTACATCATATGACAGAGACTAGGGTTTGACGAGTTTACCTTAACCCTAATCTGATCGGGGCTCAAGATAGAAGAACTTGAATCACACAGGTAGCTGCACCAAGAGGTTCGCATTCAGCTCTGATGGGTTGCCACCATATACTGCTAGGTGTCACTGGTGGATTTTGGGAGCAATTAGAATGATTTAGATGATCGATCATTCTAGCTGTTCGAATCAGAAGAGTTCTGATCCATCGAAAGGAGTTTCGATGATGTCGATGATAGAGATCATGACATATCCCATTACCATACAGAACTGAACCTAACTGGAATCACACAAACAAGGGTTTGAATCTGGTGATCATCAATTGAACTGATCTAGTTCAATTGATCTGAATGAGATTCAATTAGGTTCAAGGAAATCGTGCTAGCACTCGATTGAACCTAACGTTCTTCTTTTACTATCATAAATAAGTTGTCCTGTCTGAGCCAAAGGAGTTTGTGCTCAATCAGAGGCCTTCATATGGTCTGACTGGAGGTTGTCCAAGTCAGAATAGGTTGTCTTATTTTGTAAGACATTACCTGCCATTTTTGGTCACCTGCCATTTCTTGTTCTTTGACTTTGGTCAAAAGTCTACCTTTGACTGGTCAAACGTTGACCATTGACACTTTGACTTTTGACCACATGTCATGCACCTATTGGAGAGCTGGTGGGGGCCTGTCCCCCTGCCAGAACCTGGCAAGGAGAAGGGCGCACGCCACCCTAGGCGTGTGCCCAAGTTGGAGGCGCCTAGGAGTCCTTGTTGGACAAGGACTCCATCTCCTTTTTGGATTCCAATTAGAGTTCTTCTAAGAACCAACTTTGACTGGTCTTAGGTGCCCTCTAAGGAGGAATCCAGGGGACTCTATTCCCACCAATCAGATTTAGATCTGATTTCACAAAGGATTGTGATTGGTTGGGAAGAAGAGGAGTTGGATCAGCTAGTCTATGATCCAAATCGCCTTTTGTGGACATGGGGAGAGGGCCACAATTCTCCTGCCTAGTGACATGACAGTGTGGCGGGTTAGAGGCAATTTGTGCTATTCATTATACGACAGGTATGGGGTATGTTGTATTTTATGAGACACAAGTTATGAAGCCTTTGAAAGTTCAACACAACGATTTAGAATGAATTAGAAAAACAAACCGAGGGAAAACCCTTAAAGTTCTAATCCGCATCAGATCGAGGAGGTAATTACCTTAAGCGGGCATCCTACGATACACCTCAAGACGAATTGCAATAGTCTCTCATACATAGACATCCCACCAAGCAAACACCTCAACTCAAACAGGGTCAGAATGGAGAAATACGGACCCATATATGGTTCCGATCCATATGAGAGTTCATCACACTTCGTATTTCTTTGGTCCATTCATTGTTACTCTCCATCTTATTTACTGAATAGGGCTTCCCTCTTAACAACCGTCCGTACCACACCGGATTGAGAATGAGCAACCGGTAATACTAGTCGATCAACCTCATGTAATTGGGTGTTTCTAGTTTATGTGCAAAAAGACCAACAATCAGAAAGTTAGATTTAGATCTTTACGAGCTCGATCATAGTATATCCTAAAAGAGTCATAGGAGTACATATTTCTACATTCCAAAAAGACCACAATGTGATTCGTGACGTCGACATGCCATTTTCTTGAAAAATAGATTCTAATATAAGACTAGCAGGCATTGGAAAACAGATCAGCCTGAATGAGAGTCTCACAATGCAGAACGAGCTGCATAGGACCAAGTGAAACAAATCACGTGAGCCCAATCAAGAACCACTACCTCCTTCACCTCGATAGATCGGAAATAAAGTTTTCCCCGTCCATGAAGATATTAGTATTGTTTCAGAGGATGGTAGAGAAAATATCCTCGTATCGGTAATGGCTCTGGGGAGATGATTTCACAAAACTACAATGAGGCGATATCAGATATCGCTACGAGAACATGTAGTTAGGCAATTGTTGATCAGAAATATGATCGATCGACAACGAAAGTCTGGACCTTGTAGATCCACCAGATGGTTAGAGTACATTGGATGTACAATGATCCTTCAAGAAAAATTGTCGCAGATGGAAATGCTGGAACCATAATCAAGGGCTAGCATGATGGCAAAAAGGTTAGATACATCAAGCGCATAGACTAATCAATACCTTTCCCCTATAGCTATGTTAAAAACCATCCCACACATTGCTGTTGTTGACCCTATCTTCGATTATGAACATATGGCAAATGGATGTGGAAAATGGATTCAAATAGATAATATCTTGAGGAAGATATCTATATGGAACAGACTCGCTAGTTTCAACCCACGTGATACTGATCCAAGTGTTGCAAGCTGCAAAGTCCATTTATGACTTTAAGCAAGGCATCTCGAGCTGGAACACTCATTCTCAATTGATGTGATCAAAATATTTGGTTTTCAAATTCACAATCTACGAATAAGGAGGAACCAATGATTTATTTTCAACAAGGTTCCAAAGTTCGCGACCCGCTCTGTCTTCCTCGTATCTACATCGTGGATATCATCTCCTTATTGGGAATGACTAATTCCATCATGATCATCAGTGAAGATGTGGCAGTCTAACAGATTTCAACGAATTCTCCATTAAGACCTTAGGTGAAGACATCCTACTATTCTAGGATATAGTCTATAGGACATAGACCCGAAATACAGCATGCTATGGACTTTCACAAAAGATGATACATAGTAGAAGTACTAAAAGGTTTAGTATGAAACTCTAATGAGGGATTATACCCTGTCGACATGGTATTCACTTTCCATAGAAGAGTGTCCCAGCAACCTGAGGAAAACTAGAACGCATGACAAGATACCCTGAGCATCTCGCAATAGCGGTTCCTTAGTAATGCCATGCTACTGACAAGACTCTGATTATGACAGCCATGCTTGATGGGTCTCACAAGACAGTTCCAATCAGTCAAATGCAGGTTGAAGAACACTGGACCTTTCTTTGCAATGTATCCTTAATTACTTGGACGAAGAACTAAGATATGATGCTAGGTCATTTGTAATCGGATGAACTCCAAGTCCAGGATACACAGACTCAGATCTCATTACTTGATATAGATGTCGAAAGTCACATCTGCCAGATGTTTTGTGTGCAATGGTGTACTGTCTCAGCTGGAAGAGTTTCAAGCAAACGGTGATACACCCGCATCCCATGATTACTCAAAAGAGTTTATGTTGAGTTTGTCAAAGAGTTCGACTCCGCAGATAAATGTGCGACCCACTTACAAACCGTTGCAACAAGAAGTTTGGAACAAGGCCCACCTTGAGAAGATGAACTCTAGACTTGTAGCCATTGGGTTTAGGACAGTGGGAGATTGGTAGATATATGTGCCTAGAGCAGAATTGGCTGACACTTGTCTATACACTTCTAGGGTCAAAATTATAATTTGACTAAAAGCAATAAATGGGTTATTTTTATCACAATATGTGTATTTAGTGTCTGTAAATACATCCACTTGAGTTAATGATAATGATAATTCATATTTCAAGAGTTGAAAATTTAAGACATGAATAATCATTGTTAACTCATAAATTGCTCGACATTAGGATCTCGAGATGGTGATTTGATCCGGAGTGGTACAATGCTTCTTTTAGTGATGAGTCTTAGTTACGAGTGTGGAGACACGAGCGAATAGTACAGATACTCATTAGGAAGAGGCACTGAGCGTGACCACCTCGAGTTAGCTATTTAGGGAGTCTTACTTCGCGTCAATTACAGTACTGATGCTTGCTAGTGGTGTGTCTGGTTCTTTTGACCTGAGTGCATCAGCAGTTCACCTTAGGGCTGTTATAGTTTGACTACACCATTACTCGGTCTCCTAGCCATATGGAACCTTGAGGGTGTTGTTGGGCTATTGACAGGTTCATTGTAGGAACTGGATGGCATCAAGATGGAATCTATTACCTCTGGTGGTAGAGAGCAGCCCTATATGATAATATGAGAATAAAGGTCCAGAAAGCCCATGCCTATGGCAGAGTGAAATAATAGAAAGAGTTTCTATTAGATTTTAATTGACCGAATCGAATGATTACATTAATATGACAGGACTAGGGTTTGATGAGTTCACCTAACCCTAATCTGATCGGGGCTCAAAGAAGAAGAATGAATCACATAGGTAGTTGCACAAGGAGGTTCACATTCCTCTGATGGGTTGCCACCATATACTGCTAGGTGTCACTGGTGGATTTGGGAGCAATTAGAATGATTTAGATGATCGATCATTCTAGCTGTTCGAATCAGAAGAGTTCTGATTCCATCGAAAGGAGTTTCCGATGATGTCGATGATAGGATCATGACATATCCCATTACCATACAGAACACTTGAACTGGTCACACAAAACAAGGTTTGAATCTGGTGATCATCAATTGAACTGATCTATGTTCAATTGATCTGAATGAGATTTTCAATTAGGGTTCAAGGAAATTCGTGCTAGCACTCGATTGAACCTAACGTTCTCTTTTGCTATTCATAATAAGTTGTCCTGTCTAAGCCAAAGGAGTTTTGCTCAATCAGAGGCCTTCATATGCTCTGACTGGAGGTTGTACCAAGCCAGGAATAGGTTGTCTTATTTTATAAGACATTACTTTGACCATTTTTGGTCACCTCATTTCTTGTTCTTTGCTTTTAGTTAAAAGTCTACCTTTGACTGGTCAACTTAGCCATTGACACTTTGGACTTTTGACCACTATGTCATATGCACCTATTGGAGAGCTGTGGGGGCTAGTGTCCCCTATCAGAAACCTGACAAGGAGGAAGGGCGCATGCACCCTAGGGGTTGTGCCCAAGTTGGAGGCGCTAGTAGTCCTTGTTGGACAAGGACTCCATTTCCTTTTTGGATTACAATTAGATTTCTTCTAAGAACCAACTTTGACTAGTTTAGGCACCCTCTAAGTAGGAATCTAGGGGTCTCTATTTCCACCAATCGATTTAGATCTGATTTCACAAAGGTTGATGATGTTGAAGTTAAGAAGAGTGATGTTGGATCATAGCTTAGTCTATAAATAAGAACCCTGTATCCAACTCAGATTATATATATATGATGAGATCATAGATTCCATAGCCCCAAGACTGCCTCTCCCTCCCTCTCATGCCAAACACTTCTCCCTTTGCTCTCCATGTCAAAGGAGTTTTGGACCTTGGTCCGTGCGATTCAGATCAAAGAAAGGCATCAAAAGTAAGAAGGCTGCGCTGCTGCAAAGGACGACTGCTCATCTTCAAAAAGAGTTTCGAAGATCCTGCAGATCAATCCAGATTCTAATTTTTCGGGTGTGATAGAGAAGAAGAGGATCTCTAGGATCCAACCTAGTGCGATACTGTAGAGGGCCAGGCGCTTGCGTTGGCTAGAATCCAGAACCTTCCACTGCAAAAGGATCATCAACATGGTAATAGGATTACCCAGATCAAGTAAATTATTATTTTAATTTATCTTTTAATTTTATTTTTTTAAAATAATTTAGAATCAGATCTAAAACATATCAAGATCTGATTGGGATCAAGAGAAAAATTTTTGAAATATATCTCTTGATCTGATCAGATGAACGTAACCTGAGTCTGGGAAATCAGTGATTTTCCTTAAAGATATCAGGATACCTTTCCCGCAGTAGCTATGCTAAAATCCAATCCGCACATTTGCTTGCTGTTGCGCCTATTTTGATTATGAAATATGGCAATGGATGTGAAAACGGCATTCCTAAATGGATATCTTGAGGAAGATTTCTTATATGGAACAGCCACTAGGTTCACATCCAGTGATCTGATCGCAAGGTTTGCAAGACTACAAAGGTCATATATGGAATTAAGCAAGCATCTCGGAGCTGGAACACTCATTTTCAATGATTGTGATCAAAAAGTTTGATTTCATCAAAAATGAAGAGGAAACATGTGTTTTCAAAAGGTCAGTGAGCGCTTTTTGTCTTCCTCGTTTGTTCGTGGATGAATCTCCTTTTGGAAATGATATTTCTTGTTGACATCAGTCAAGATGTGGTTGTCAAGGAATTCTCCATGAAAGACCTAGGTGAAGCATCCTTTATTCTAGGAATTATAGGTCTATAGGGATAGACCAAAATAGGATGCTAGGACTTTCATAGAGATGTACATAGAGGAAGTACTAAAGAGGTTTAGCTATGGAAAACTCTAAGAGGGACTTAATACCTTCAACATGGTATTCTCTTTCCAAGAGATGTGCCCCAGCCACCTGAGGAAATAGAACACATGAGCAAGATCCCTTATTCTTCTGCAATAGGGAAGTATCTTACGCCATGCTATGTACACGACCTGATATTACCAGATGCTCTGAGTGTCACAAGCAGATATCAGTCAAATCCAGATGAAGAACACTAGACTTCTGTGAAATGTATCTTACGTTCTTGAGAGAACTAAGGATATAATTTGTTCTGTTTTGGTAACGAGAACTCCAAGTCTAGGATACACCACTCAGATTTTATAGTCCAGACTATAGAGATCGAAAGCTCGACAATCCTGGAAGATCTGTTTGTGTGCCAATGTGGGGCTGTCAACTGAAGAGTTCCAAGCAACGGTAAGGCAGATTCCACATGAGCAGAAATAATCGCTGCATCAGATCGGCGGCAAAGAAGCATTTGGAATAAGAAGTTTGCTGCAGAAATCAGCTATACATGCCATTAGATGCCACTTCCCATTCTGACTAACTGCGACAACAAATGCCCATAGACCTTTCTAAGGAAGCCGACGGTTCACCAAAATCCAAGGATATTTGACGCATATCACCTCCATTCGGAGTTACCTCGTAAAGGATATTGTCAGGCCAAAGAGTCAACTCTGCAGATAATGTTGGCCGACCCCACTTACAAAGTCGTTGGCCAGGGAAAAGATCGAAGACCCACTTGAAGATGGGAATAGACTTGTAGCCAATTGGGCTTGATAGGTCAAGATCGAGTCACGATCAAGCAAGACCTAATTAGGCTCAGAGGTTAGAGTCTGGATTGTAGGCTAACCCAATTGGTTCTGGCTCAACAATTTGGTGTCTAAGGTAAGTTTGGCACAGACGACCGACTGGTTTTTAATTGGAAGCTACTCGACCTGAATGCGTTCTTGTACGAGTTAATGGCATATTCCTTCCACCGGTCTCACTTACCTGGCCATATCTGTTGACACAGTTCTGATCTGAGGTGGTCAATAATCCGAGCTAACCCATGCCACTAGGTTAGTCATAATTGTTATGACTAAGCCAAGTCTAGTTTAATGAGACCTGAATCAATTCTCCCTAAGAAAAGATTAAATCTGAGGTCTTCCACCATTGTAGATGTGCGGGCCCTTCCGGGGTTGATTGTTCTCGGCTGGATACAGTGGCTCAGTTGCACCGGGAAGATGCAACCATGTCTATTAGGCATTGGATGCTATGGGCTGGAGGATGAGTTGGGCTCAATATTCCAGATACGGTGAGAGACTCAATTAGGAACCCAGTTTATGCAAATGGTGGGTCTGACTTAACTAAGGAGTGGATCAATATTCTGGATATGGTGAGATTCTTGAATTAGAGACCAAGTTTGGGTGCACCATGATTAGAGAATCATTGAACAAGAGTTGTTCACTCATTGGCTAACCCATCACCAATAACTGTTAGGTGAGGTGATGAGTCAGTTGGTGAGACCGCACCATCCACTAGAAATCATTAATCGTGGAGATTTTCGCATCTCTACAGAGGGAGTGTAGGGATCCGAGAAAATAGTGGGAGCTAATTTGTTTAAAAATAAAATCCCTAAATAAATTGGTTAAGTCAAAATTACAGTATCTAACTAGAATCTTTGACTCTCTATAGGAATATGTCTGCGTCCAACCCATTGGCACGTATCCTGGACACACATAGACTGACCGAACCCAATTATAAAGATTGGCTCAGGAACTACAAAATTATTTTGGGTTTCGAGAAGTTAACCCATGTTTTGGACCAGGACCCTCCCACATTACCAGCCCGTCCATCTGTTGAACAGAGAGCGTCTCTGGATAAATGGATTGACGAAGATAATAAGGCCAGATATTACATGTTGGGCTCGATGTCTGATGAGCTCCAGCGCCAACATGAGGATATCGGGACTGCTCGCCAAATGTTGGCTCACCTGCAGGAGATGTTTGGTGAACAGAGTCGCGCAGCCAAATATCAAGTCACAAAATAACTTTTTAAGGCTAAGATGCGTGATGGGCAGTCAGTCCAAGATCACTGTCTGACAATGATCAAGGACATGGAAGAGCTTGAGAAGCTCGGTGTGAAGTTGGACTTGGACCTGCAGAACGATATCATTCTGCAATCCTTGACTGATGCATATGGACAATTCATCATGAATTACCACATGCATAAACTTCAGAATTCCTTGGCCGAGTTAATGAATATGCTGGTTACCGCTGAGCTTTCTATGAAAGGTTCTAAAGGCTCAGTTCTTGCTATGGAATGGACTTCTTCCAAAAGAAAGTCTTCTGGAAAGAAAAAAAAGTTTGTGAAAAAGCAAAAGGTGCAAGGATCAAAGAAGAAGAAGACAGAGCCGAAGAAAAAGGCCGATGTCAAAGAAAAGTATTTCCATTGCAATAGCGACGACCATTGAAAGCGGAACTGCCCTACTTACCTGGCCACCCTGAAGAACAAGAAGGAGGTCCTTCTGGAGGTATGCTCGTTATTCGAGCAAAACGTGAATGCCAAACGACCTAGGGATAGTCCAAACGACAGATATCTATGGCACCTGAGATTAGGTCATATAGCAGAAGATAGGATCAACAAATTGGAGAAAAATGGGCTATTGAGTCCATTGACTTCCGAGTCATATCCAACTTGTGAATCCTGTCTTCAAGGCAAAATGACCAAACTCCCTTTTGTTGGACATGGGGAGAGGGCCACAGATCTCCTTGCCCTAGTACATACTGATGTGTGCGGCCCATTTGATGTGCCGGCTAGAGGCAATTTTGTCTACTTCATTACCTTTACCGATGATCTGTCTAGGTATGGGTATGTGTATCTTATGAGACACAAGTCTGAAGCCTTTGAAAAGTTCAAAGAATTCAGACATGAAGTAGAAAAACAAACTGGAAAACCCATTAAGGTTCTTCGATCAGATCGAGGAGGTGAATACCTTAGCCGGGAATTCCTAGACTATCTCAAGGATAATGGCATAGTCTCTCAATGGACTCCACCAGGAACACCTCAACTCAACGGGGTTTCAGAATGGAGAAATCGGACTCTATTAGATATGGTTCGATCCATGATGAGCTTCACAGACCTCCCTGATTTTCTTTGGGGACACTCATTGTTAACTTCAATCTATTTACTGAATAGGGTTCCCTCTAAAACCGTTCCTACCACACCGTATGAGATATGGCACGGTAAGAAACCAAGTCTGAGTCATCTCAGAATTTGGGGTTGTCCGGCTCATGTCAAAAGACAACAAGCGGACAAGTTAGAGTTTAGGTCCTTTAGAGCTCGATTCATAGGATATCCTAAAGAGTCATTAGGATACTATTTCTACATTCCAGAAGACCACAATGTGATTGTGAGTCGACATGCCATCTTTCTTGAAAAATAGTTTATTCAAGATAGCGGCATTGGAAAGCAGATCAAGCTTGATGAGAAAGTCTCACAAGCAGAACGAGCTAAGGACCAAGTGGAACCAAATCAGGTTGAGCCAATAAGAACACTACCTCCTCCACCTCGTAGATCGGAAAGAGTTTCCCGTCCCCCTGAAAGATACTTAGGTATTATTTCAGAGGATGTAGAGGAAAATGTTCCTCGTAGGTAATGGTGCTCATGGTGATGATCCCAAAACCTACAACGAGGCGATATCAGATATCGACTCCGAGAAATGGCTAGAGGCAATGCAGTCAGAAATTGACTCGATGCACTCAAACCAAGTCTGGACCTTGGTAGATCCACCAGAAGGTATAGTACCTATTGGGTGTAAATGGATCTTCAAGAGAAAGATTGGTGCAGATGGGAATGTGGAGACATTCAAGGCTAGACTGGTGGCAAAAGGTTATAGTCAACGCGAAGGCATTGACTATCAGGATACCTTTTCCCCAGTAGCTATGCTAAAATCCATCCGCACATTGCTTGCTGTTGCAGCCTATTTCGATTATGAAATATGGCAAATGGACGTGAAAACGGCATTCCTAAATGGATATCTTGAGGAAGATATCTATATGGAACAGCCGCTAGGTTTCACATCCAGTGATACTGATCACAAGGTTTGCAAGCTGCAAAGGTCCATATATGGACTTAAGCAAGCATCTCGGAGCTGGAACACTCGTTTCAATGATGTGATCAAAAAGTTTGGTTTCATCAAAAATGAAGAGGAACCATGTGTTTTCAAAAGGGTCAGTGGGAGCGCTGTTGTCTTCCTCGTATTGTACGTGGATGACATCCTCCTTATTGGGAATGATATTCCCATGTTGACATCAGTCAAGATGTGGTTGTCCAAGGAATTCTCCATGAAAGACCTAGGTGAAGCATCCTTTATTCTAGGAATTAAGGTCTATAGGGATAGACCGAATAGGATGCTAGGACTTTCACAGAAGATGTACATAGAGGAAGTACTAAAGAGGTTTAGTATGGAAAACTCTAAGAGGGGATTAATACCCTTCAGACATGGTATTCATCTTTCCAAGAAGATGTGCCCCAGCACACCTGAGGAAATAGAACGCATGAGCAAGATCCCTTATGCTTCTGCAATAGGGAGCCTCATGTATGCCATGCTATGTACACGACCTGATATAGCCCATGCTGTGAGTGTCACAAGCAGATATCAGTCAAATCCAGGTGAAGAACACTGGACTTCTGTGAAATGTATCCTTAAGTACTTGAGAAGAACTAAGGATATGATGTTGGTCTTTGGTAATGGAGAACTCCAAGTCCAGGGATACACAGACTCGGATTTCATGTCCGATATAGATGATCGAAAGTCGACATCTGGCAGACTGTTTGTGTGCAATGGTGGTACTGTCAGCTGGAAGAGTTCCAAGCAAACGGTGATACCACCCCATCCACGATTACCTCGAAAAGGGTTACGTCGAGGTCAAGAGAGTCAACTCCGCAGATAATGTGGCAGACCCACTTACAAAGCCGTTGGGCCAGCAGAAGATCGAAGCCCACCTTGAGAAGATGGGACTTAGACTTGTAGCCAATTGGCTTTAGGACAAGTGGGAGATTGTTAGATATATGTGCCCTAGAAGCCAGAATTGGCTGACACTTGTAATACACTTCTAGGGGCAAAATTATAATTTTGACTAAAATCAATAAATGGGTTATTTTCTATCACATATGTGTATTTAGTGTCTGTGATACATCCTTTGAGTTAATGGTAATGATAATTCATATTTTCAAGAGTTGAAAATTTAAGACATGAATAATCATTATTAACTCATAAAATGCTCCCGACCATAGGATCATCACGAGGATGGTGATTGATCCGGAAGGTTGGTGTACAATCGCTTCTCTTTAGTAGATGAGTCTTGAGTCTACGGTGTGGAGACACCGGAGCGAGAGTACAGGTACTCGTTAGAGAACGAGGGCACTGAGCGTGACCACCTCGAGTAGTCATTAGGGAAGTCTACCTTCTCGTCAATGACTGACTCGATGCTGCAGTAGTGTGTCTGGTTCTTTGACCTGAGGTGCATCGGCAGTTCACCTTGAGGGTGTTATAGTTTGACTACACCATTACTCGGTCTCCTAGCCATATGGAACCCTGAGGTGTATGTTGGCTATAGCATGTTCATTGTAGGAACTGGATGGCATCAAGATGGAATCTATCTACCTCGGTGGTAGAGGAGCAGCCCTATGATGAATCATGAGAATCAAGTCCAGAAGCCCATGGCCATGGCAGAGTGAAATAATAGAAAGAGTTTCTATTTAGATTTTCACATTGGACTCGAATCGAATGATTACATCATATGACAGAGACTAGGGTTTGACGAGTTCACCTTAACCCTAATCTGATCGGGGCTCAAGATAGAAGAACTGAATCACACAGGTAGCTGCACCAAGAGGTTCGCATTCAGCTCTGATGGGTTGCCACCATATACTGCTAGGTGTCACTGGTGGATTTTGGGAGCAATTAGAATGATTTAGATGATCGATCATTCTAGCTGTTCGAATCAGAAGAGTTCTGATCCATCGAAAGGAGTTTCGATGATGTCGATGATAGAGATCATGACATATCCCATTACCATACAGAACTGAACCTAACTGGGTCACACAAACAAGGGTTTGAATCTGGTGATCATCAATTGAACTGATCTAGTTCAATTGATCTGAATGAGATTCAATTAGGTTCAAGAAAATCGTGCTAGCACTCGATTGAACCTAACGTTCTTCTTTTGCTATCATAAATAAGTTGTCCTGTCTGAGCCAAAGGAGTTTGTGCTCAATCAGAGGCCTTCATATGGTCTGACTGGAGGTTGTCCAAGTCAGAATAAGGTTGTCTTATTTGTAAGACATTACCTGCCATTTTTGGTCACCTGCCATTTCTTGTTCTTTGACTTTGGTCAAAAGTCTACCTTTGACTGGTCAAACGTTGACCATTGACACTTTGACTTTTGACCACATGTCATGCACCTATTGGAGAGCTGGTGGGGGCCTGTCCCCCTACCAGAACCTGGCAAGGAGAAGGGCGCATGCCACCCTAGGCGTGTGCCCAAGTTGGAGGCGCCTAGGAGTCCTTGTTGGACAAGGACTCCATCTCCTTTTTGGATTCCAATTAGAGTTCTTCTAAGAACCAACTTTGACTGGTCTTAGGCACCCTCTAAGTAGGAATCTAGGGGTCTCTATTCCCACCAATCAGATTTAGATCTGATTTCACAAAGGGTTGTGATTGGTTGGGAAGAAGAGGAGTTGGATCATAGCTAGTCTATAAATAAGACCCTGTATCCAACTCAGAATTATATATATGATGAGATCATAGTTTCCCCATGCCCCAAGGCTGCCTCTCCCCTCCCTCTCCATGCCAAACCACCTTCTCCCCTTGCTCTCCATGTCCAAAAGGAGTTTTGGACCTTGGTTGGTGCGATTCAGATCAAAGAAAGGCGATCAAAAGTAAGAAGGCTGCGCTGCTGCAAAGGACGACTGCTCATCTTCAAAAAGAGTTTCGAAGATCCTGCAGATCAGATCCAGATCTAATTTTTGGAGGTGTGATAGAGAAGAAGAGGATCTCTAGGACCAACCTGAGTGGATACTGGTAGAGGCCAGGCGCTTGCGTGGCTAAGATCCAGAACCTTCCACTGCAAACAGGATCATCAACATGGTAATAGGATTACCCAGATCAAGTAAATTAAATTTGATTTAATTTATCTTTTAATTTTATTTTTTTAAAATAATTAGAATCAGATCTAAAACATATCAAGATCTGATTGGGATCAAGAGAAAAATTTTTGAAATATATCTCTTGATCTGATCAGATCTGAACGAACCTAGACTGGGAAATCAGGATTTTCCTTCAAGACTATCAGGATACCTTTTCCCCAGTAGCTATGCTAAAATCCATCCGCACATTGCTTGCTGTTGCAGCCTATTTTGATTATGAAATATGGCATATGGATGTGAAAACGGCATTCCTAAATGGATATCTTGAGGAAGATTTTTATATGGAACAGCCACTAGGTTTCACATCCAGTGATACTGATCGCAAGGTTTGCAAACTACAAAGGTCCATATATGGAATTAAGCAAGCATCTCGGAGCTGGAACACTCATTTCAATGATGTGATCAAAAAGTTTGGTTTCATCAAAAATGAAGAGGAACCATGTGTTTTCAAAAAGGTCAGTGGGAGCGCTGTTGTCTTCCTCGTATTGTACGTGGATGACATCCTCCTTATTGGGAATGATATTCCCATGTTGACATCAGTCAAGATGTGGTTGTCCAAGGAATTCTCCATGAAAGACCTAGGTGAAGCATCCTTTATTCTAGGAATTAAGGTCTATAGGGATAGACCGAATAGGATGCTAGGACTTTCACAGAAGATGTACATAGAGGAAGTACTAAAGAGGTTTAGTATGGAAAACTCTAAGAGGGGATTAATACCCTTCAGACATGGTATTCATCTTTCCAAGAAGATGTGCCAGCACACCTGAGGAAATAGAACGCATGAGCAAGATCCCTTATGCTTCTGCAATAGGGAGCCTCATGTATGCCATGCTATGTACACGACCTGATATAGCCCATGCTGTGAGTGTCACAAGCAGATATCAGTCAAATCCAGGTGAAGAACACTGGACTTCTGTGAAATGTATCCTTAAGTACTTGAGAAGAACTAAGGATATGATGTTGGTCTTTGGTAACGGAGAACTCCAAGTCCAGGGATACACAGACTCGGATTTCATGTCCGATATAGATGATCGAAAGTCGACATCTGGAAGTCTGTTTGTGTGCAATGGTGGAGCTGTCAGCTGGAAGAGTTCCAAGCAAACGGTGATAGCAGATTCCACCATGGAAGCAGAATATATCGCTGCATCAGAGGCTGCGAAGGAAGCATTCTGGTATAAGAAGTTTGCTGCAGAAATTGGAGTAATGCCATCAGATGCCATTCCTCTATACTGCGACAACAATGGCGCCATAGCCCTTGCTAAGGAGCCGAGGTCTCACCAGAAATCCAAGCATATTGAGCGGCGATACCACCTCATCCGCGATTACCTCGAGAAGGGTTATGTCGAGGTCAAGAGAGTCAACTCCACAGATAATGTGGCAGACCCACTTACAAAGCCGTTGGGCCAGCAGAAGATCGAAGCCCACCTTGAGAAGATGGGACTTAGACTTGTAGCCAATTGGCTTTAGGATAAGTGGGAGATTGTTAGATATATGTGCCCTAGAAGCCAGAATTGGCTGACACTTGTAATACACTTCTAGGGGCAAAATTATAATTTTGACTAAAATCAATAAAATGGGTTATTTTCTATCACATATGTGTATTTAGTGTCTGTGATACATCCTTTGAGTTAATGGTAATGATAATTCATATTTTCAAGAGTTGAAAATTTAAGACATGAATAATCATTATTAACTCATAAAATGCTCCCGACCATAGGATCATCACGAGGATGGTGATTGATCCGGAAGGTTGGTGTACAATCGCTTCTCTTTAGTAGATGAGTCTTGAAGTCTATGGTGTGGAGACACCGGAGTGAGAGTATAGGTACTCGTTAGAGAACGAGGGCACTGAGCGTGACCACCTCGAGTAGTCATTAGGGAGTCTACCTTCTCGTCAATGACTGACTCGATGCTGCAGTAGTGTGTCTGGTTCTTTGACCTGAGATGCATCGGCAGTTCACCTTGAGGGTGTTATAGTTTGACTACACCATTACTCGGTCTCCTAGCCATATGGAACCCTGAGGTGTATGTTGGCTATAGCATGTTCATTGTAGGAACTGGATGCATCAAGATGGAATCTATCTACCTCGGTGGTAGAGGAGCAGCCCTATGATGATCATGAGAATCAAGTCCAGAAAATCCATGGCCATGGTAGAGTGAAATAATAGAAAGAGTTTCTATTTAGATTTTCACATTGGACTTGAATCGAATGATTACATCATATGACAGAGACTAGGGTTTGACGAGTTTACCTTAACCCTAATCTGATCGGGGCTCAAGATAGAAGAACTTAATCACACAGGTAGCTGCACCAAGAGGTTCGCATTCAGCTCTGATGGGTTGCCACCATATACTGCTAGGTGTCACTGGTGGATTTTGGGAGCAATTAGAATGATTTAGATGATCGATCATTCTAGCTGTTCGAATCAGAAGAGTTCTGATCCATCGAAAGGAGTTTCGATGATGTCGATGATAGAGATCATGACATATCCCATTACCATACAGAACTGAACCTAACTGGGTCACACAAACAAGGGTTTGAATCTGGTGATCATCAATTGAACTGATCTAGTTCAATTGATCTGAATGAGATTCAATTAGGTTCAAGGAAATCGTGCTAGCACTCGATTGAACCTAACGTTCTTCTTTTGCTATCATAAATAAGTTGTCCTGTCTGAGCCAAAGGAGTTTGTGCTCAATCAGAGGCCTTCATATGGTCTGACTAGGAGGTTGTCCAAGTCAGAATAAGGTTGTCTTATTTTGTAAGACATTACCTGCCATTTTTGGTCACCTGCCATTTCTTGTTCTTTGACTTTGGTCAAAAGTCTACCTTTGACTGGTCAAATGTTGACCATTGACACTTTGACTTTTGACCACATGTCATGCACCTATTGGAGAGCTGGTGGGGGCCTGTCCCCCTGCCAGAACCTGGCAAGGAGAAGGGCGCATGCCACCCTAGGCGTGTGCCCAAGTTGGAGGCGCCTAGGAGTCCTTGTTGGACAAGGACTCCATCTCCTTTTTGGATTCCAATTAGAGTTCTTCTAAGAACCAACTTTGACTGATCTTAGGTGCCCTCTAAGTAGGAATCCAGGGGTCTCTATTTCCACCAATCAGATTTAGATCTAATTTCACAAAGGATTGTGATTGGTTGGGAAGAAGAGGAGTTGGATCATAGCTAGTCTATAAATAAGACCCTGTATCCAACTCAGATTAAAAAAAAAAGAGATATGATGAGATCATAGTTTCCCCACACCCCAAGGCTGCCTCTCCCATCCCTCTCCATGCCAAACCACCTTCTTCCCTTGCTCTCCACATCCAAAAGGAGTTTTGGACCTTGGTTGGTGCGATTCAGATCAAAGAAAGGCGATCAAAAGTAAGAAGGCTGCGCTGCTGCAAAGGACGACTGCTCATCTTCAAAAAGAGTTTTGAAGATCCTCCAGATCAGATCCAGATCTAATTTTTGGAGGTGTGATAGAGAAAAAGAGGATCTCCAGATCCAACCCAAGTGGATACTGGTAGAGGCCAGGCGCTTGCATGGCTAAGATCCAGAACCTTCTGCTGCAAATGGGATCATCAACAGGGTAATAGGATTACCCAGATCTGGTAAATTAAATTTGATTTAATTTATCTTTTAATTTTATTTTATTAAAATAATAAGAATCAGATCTAAAACATATCAAGATCTGATTAGGATCAAGAGAAAAATTTTTGAAATATATCTCTTGATCTGATCAGATCTGAACGAACCTGGGCCGAGAAATCAGGATTTCCCTTCACGATCTTTATCAGCTACATATTGATGTACCTATTCTAACTATCGAGTAAGACATGAATGCCAAATGACCTAGGGATTGTCCAAACGTTAGATATCTATTGCACCTAAGATTAGGTCATATAGCAGACGATAGGATCAACAAATTGGAGAAAAATGGGCTATTGAGTCCATTGACTTCCAAGTCATATCCAACTTGTGAATCTTGTCTCCAAGGCAAAATGACCAAACTCCCTTTTGTAGGACATGGGGAGAGGGCCACAGATCTCCTTGCCCTAGTACATACTGATATGTACGGCCCATTTGATGTGCCGGCTAGAGGTAATTTTATCTACTTCATTACCTTTATCGATGATCTGTCTAGGTATGGGTATGTGTATCTTATGAGACAGAAGTCTGAAGCTTTTGAAAAGTTCAAAGAATTCAGACATGAAGTAGAAAAATAAATTAGAAAAATCCATTAAGGTTCTTCGATCAGATCGAGGAGGTGAATACCTTAGCCGAGAATTTTTAGACTATCTCAAGGATAATGGCATAGTCTCTCAATGGACTCCACCAGGAACACCTCAACTCAACGGGATTTTAGAATAGAGAAATCGAACTCTATTGGATATGGTCCGATCCATGATGAGCTTCACAGACCTTCCTGATTTTCTTTGGGGATATTCATTGTTAACTTCAATTTATCTACTGAATAGGATTTCCTCTAAGACTGTTCCTACCACACCGTATGAGATATGGCATGGTAAGAAACCAAGTCTGAGTCATCTCAGAATTTGGGGTTGTCCGACTCATGTCAAAAGACAACAAGCGGACATGTTAGAGTTTAGGTCCTTTAGAGCTTGATTCATAGGATATCCTAAAGAGTCATTAGGATACTATTTCTACATTCCAAAAGATTACAATATGATTGTGAGTCGACATGCCATCTTTCTTGAAAAATAGTTTATTCAAGATAGCGGCATTGGAAAGCAGATTAAGCTTGATGAGAAAGTCTCACAAGTACAACGAGCTAAGGACCAATTGGAACCAAATCAGGTTGAGCCAATAAGAACACTACCTCCTCCACCTCGTAGATCGAAAAGAGTTTTCCGTCCCCTTGAAAGATACTTAGGTATTATTTCAGAGAAGTAGAGAAAATATTCCTCGTAGGTAATGGTGCTCATGGTGATGATCCCAAAACCTATAATGAGGCGATATCAGATATCGACTCCGAGAAATGGCTAGAGGCAATGCAGTCAGAAATTGACTCGATGCACTCAAACCAAGTCTGGACCTTGGTAGATCCACCAGAAGGTATAGTACCTATTGGGTGTAAATGGATCTTCAAGAGAAAGATTGGTGCAGATGGGAATGTGGAGACATTCAAGGCTAGACTAGTGGCAAAAGGTTATAGTCAATGCGAAGGCATTGACTATCAGGATACCTTTTTTCCAGTGGCTATGCTAAAATCCATCCGCACATTGCTTGCCATTGCAGCCTATTTCGACTATGAAATATGGCTAATAGATGTGAAAACGGCATTCTTGAACGGATATCTTAAGGAAGAAATCTATAGGGGACAGCCACTAGGTTTCACATCCAGTGATACTGATCACAAGGTTTGCAAGCATCTCGGAGCTGGAACACTCATTTCAATGATATGATCAAAATGTTTGGTTTCATCAAAAATAAAAAGAAACCATGTGTCTTCAAAAAGATCAGTGGGAGCGCTGTTGTCTTCCTCGTATTGTATGTGGATGACATCCTCCTTATTGGGAATGATATTCCCATAATGACAATAGTCAAATTATGGTTGTCCAAGGAATTCTCTATGAAGGACCTAGGTGAAGCATCCTTTATTCTAGAAATTAAGGTCTACAGGGATAGACCGAATAGGATGCTAGGACTTTCACGGAAGATGTACAAAGAGGAAGTACTAAAAAGGTTTAGTATAGAAAACTCTAAGAGGAGATTAATACCCTTCAGACATGGTATTCATCTTTCCAAGAAGATGTGCCCTAGCACACCTGAGGAAATAGAATGCATGAGCAAGATCCCTTATGCTTCTGCAATAGGGAGCCTCATGTATGCCATGCTATGTACACGACCTGATATAGCCCATGCTGTGAGTGTCACAAGCAGATATCTGTCAAATCCAGGTGAAGAACACTAAACTTCTGTGAAATATATCCTTAAGTACTTAAGAAGAACTAAAGATATGATGTTGGTCTTTGGTAATGGAGAACTCCAAGTCTAGGGATACACAAACTTAGATTTCATATTTGATATAGATGATCGAAAGTCAATATCTGGGAGTCTGTTTGTGAGCAATGGTGGTGCTGTCTGCTGGAAGAGTTTCAAGCAAACTATGACAGCAGATTCTACCATGGAAGTAGAATATATCGCTGCATCAGAGGCTGCGAAAGAAGCATTTTGGTACAAGAAGTTTGCTGCAGAAATTGGAGTAATGCCATCAGATGTCATTCCTCTATACAGCGACAACAATGGCACCATAGCCCTTGCTAAGGAGCCGAGGTCTCACCAGAAATCCAAGCACATTGAGCAACGACACCACCTCATCCACGATTACCTCGAGAAGGGTTACGTCGAGGTCAAGAGAGTTGACTCCACAGATAATGTGGTAGACCTGCTTACAAAGCCGTTGGGCCAGTAGAAGATCGAAGCCCACCTTGAGAAGATGGGACTTAGACTTATAGCCAATTGGCTTTAGGACAAGTGGAAGATTGTTAGATATATGTGCCCTAGAAGCCAGAATTGGCTGACACTTGTAATACACTTCTAGGGGCAAAATTATAATTTTGACTAATATCAATAAAATGGGTTATTTTCTATCACATATATGTATTTAGTGTCTATGATACATCCTTTGAGTTAATGGTAATGATAATTCATATTTTCAAGAGTTGAAAATTTAAGACATGAATAATCATTATTAACTCATAAAATGCTCCCGACCATAGGATCATCACGAGGATGGTGATTGATCCGGAAGGTTGGTGTACAATCGCTTCTCTTTAGTAGATGAGTCTTGAGTCTACGGTGTGGAGACACCGGAGCGAGAGTACAGGTACTCGTTAGAGAATGAGGGCACTGAGCGTGACCACCTCGAGTAGTCATTAGGGAGTCTACCTTCTCGTCAATGACTGACTCGATGCTGCAGTAGTGTGTCTGGTTCTTTGATCTGAGATGCATCGATAGTTCACCTTGAGGATGTTATAGTTTGACTACACCATTACTCGGTCTCCTAGCCATATGGAACCCTGAGGTGTATGTTGGCTATAGCATGTTCATTGTAGGAACTGGATTGCATCAAGATGGAATCTATCTACCTCGGTGGTAGAGGAGCAGCCCTATGATGATCATGAGAATCAAGTCCAGAAGCCCATGGCCATGACGAAGTGAAATAATAGAAAGAGTTTCTGTTTAGGTTTTCACATCGGACTTGAATCAAATGATTACATCATATGACAAAGACTAGGATTTGATGAGTTCACCTTAACCCTAATCTGATCGGGGCTCAAGATAGAAGAACTTAATCACATAGGTAGCTGCACCAAGAGGTTCGCATTTAGCTCTGATGGGTTGCCACCATATACTGCTAGGTGTCACTGGTGGATTTTGGGAGCAATTAGAATGATTTAGATGATCGATCATTCTAGCTATTCGAATCAGAAGAGTTCTGATCCATCGAAAGGAGTTTCGATGATGTCGATGATAGAGGTCATAATATATCCCATTACCATATAGAATTGAACCTAACTGGATCACACAAATAAGGGTTTGAATCTGGTGATCATCAATTGAACTAATCTAGGTCAATTGATCTGAATAAGGTTGAATTAGGTTCAAGAAAATCGTGCTAGCACTCGATTGAACCTAACATTCTTCTTTTACTATCATAAATAGTTGTTCTGACTGAGCCAAAGGAGTTTGTGCTCATTTAGAGGCCTTCATTTGGTCTGACTGGAGCCTGTTCAGGTCAGAAAAGGATTGTCTTATTTTGTAAGGCAATACCTACCATTTTTGGTCACCTGCCATTTCTCATCCTTTGATTGGTCAAACTTTGACCATTGACACTTTGACTTCTGTCCATGTGTTATGCACCTATTGGAGAGCTGGTGGGGGCCTGTCCCCCTGCCAGAATCTGGCAAGGAGGTGGGCACATGCCACCCTTGGCATGTGCCCAAGTTGGAGGCGCCCAAGAGTCCCTGTTGGACAGAAACTCCATCTCCTTTTTGGATTTCAATTAGAGTTCTCCTAAGAACCAACTTTGACTTATCTCAGGCACCCTCTAAGGAGGAATCTAGGGGACTCTATTTCCACCAATCAGATTTAGATCTAATTTCACAAGGAGTTGTGATTGGTTGGGAAGAAGAGGAGTTGGATCACAGATAGTCTATAAATAAGACCCTGCGTCCAACTCAAAGAGCAATTGAGATTTTCATGCCCCAAGGCTGCCTCTCCTCTCCTCCTCCATGCCAAAGCATCTTATCCCTCTCCTCTCCACGTCCAAAAGTATTTTGAGTCCTTGGTTGATGCAATCCAGATGAGAGAAAGGCGACTGAAAGCTAGAAGGTTGCGCTGCTGTAAAGGACAATTGTTGATCTTCAAAAGGAGTTTTGAAGATCCTCCAATCAGATTCAGATATGATTTTTGGAGATTTGATAGAGAAGAAGAGGATCTCTAGATCTAGCTTGAGTGAATACCGATAGAGGATAGGCACTTGCGTGGCTAGATCCAAAACCTTCCGTTGCTCACAGGATCATCATCGGGTAATAGGATTACCCACTTCAAGGTAAATTAAGTTAAATTTAATTTATTTTATTTTATTTTAATTATTAAAATAATAAGAATCAGATCTGAAACATCTCAGATCTGATCTAGATCAAAGAGAAAAATTTTGAAATATATCTCTTGATCTGATCAGATCTGAACGAACCTGGTCCAAAAATCCCAGGATTTCCCTTCAGTTGCTATTCGCCTGATTCTGCCCTTTGGCTCAAGATAGACTGTCAAATTCCAAGTATTAAATCACAGCATCGTCTAACCTTGCTTATGATTGGCTTTGAAGGTGCTAAATTTTATCATTATAGGCAGTGTATCTCACTAATTGCATATTAAGAATTTCAGCCAGCCGAACCCCTCTCTAGTCGAGCTTCATTCAGACAAATTTTTTTCCAACCAAATTCTTCCACTCTGGTCTATGAATAGCGGATGGCTTTAAAAGCAGCCGAATTTCTTTATTCCCTTCTGATAATTATAGATCTAGTCGATGTACATCATGCACGTCAATCGAGCATATTTGTACAATAAAGGACCGTATCATTAATGAAGTAGTAAGAGTAGTACCAGCAAGAGTCTTGATGTTCACTCATTTCAGCAACCAGTGAATCTTGAATTTCTACCTTCCCGATCGAACTTCTCCAAAAACCCTGATCGTGATCCTTAATAAAGAACCCACTATCTTCTCTCTGGTCTCCACCTTGATCATTCATATCTGCTCCTGGCTGACCATGACAATAGCTGAGCTCCTTAAAACTATCAAAGGTGATAAGGACAGATTCCAACTAACTACAGGTTCATCCTCCACAACTTAGAAGCCAACTTACAAGTCGCTAATCCGATCTCGAGTTCTGTATGTGCAATCGGCCCTCAAGCATAAAATATCCAACCTCTCATCTGAACTCCAACAAATTAATTCTATCCGACTACAAGTCATGATAAATGATAGTCCACTCCCCATAACAAACTCCACATGGCCCAAACGATCCACTAGTAGATGGTTATGGTGTTAGAAAATATATCCTAAAGTCAATCATCTAAGTGGTAGATGATTGAAATTATTATATGAATTATCTAATAATAATAGTTATTTGGCTAGCTCATCATAAAGTTCTATCTTCCTTAAATGAACTCCTAAATTATGATGAAGTCTTTAGAACCACAATCAATCGATAAAGGAAGATTTATCGGATGGTTCTTAAACTATTCATGATCAAATGATAAGTTATTAACAAGGATGATAACTTATCAAGTGTAGGTCACTATATGCCATATGCGTTGGTTGTTCTTATAACCAAGTGGTGTGAAGACACTGGTATGGCATTCAGATGAGATGTTGGAGTACATCTACACTGAACGTAACCAATGTAGCACTCTATTATTAAGAATAGCTAGCTAAGGCTATTGGACATAAGTGCTCCTCCAACCTAAGATCACCATGATGACTTGCCAGCAACTCACTGTACTTTGGTGCCGGACTGCCTGTATTTTTAATATAGGTATGGAAGATTTTAGGATATAGTCAAGTACTTGTAAAGTCGGTGTATAAGTCAAGATGGGATTGACCACTCTTGATTAACTTCAGGAAGAGAATGACTCATTGTGTTTCAATTTAGCAAAACCTAGGCCTGGGTAATCTTCGCTAAGAGTCATGAGATTTGCATAATTTTGAGACATAATAGAGATGACTTTTATGAGTGTTCACAGTGTACTTGAAGTCATCTTAAGCATTATTGGTCAAAGAAATAAATTATATGGTAACCATGGGCCATGATTTTAAGAATGTTGCTTTGCATACATTCGACCTATCCGGACATCGAGAATCATTGCTAGATGATTACTTCGATTGGTATAGAAATTGATTTCTATTCTACTGGCTTTGGTTCAAACCTATGGGCCAGACACATAAGAGGTTGTATCCTGATCAGATGATTAATCGATGATTGAGAATCATTCTAAGGTCAAACAATCAATACGATTGATGTTTGACCTAATGCAAGTATTACAAGAGGATCAATTAGCAATTGGATTGCTAATTGGCTCAATTTGATTGAGTAATTAAGTTGAGATCAAGTCTAATTAAATTAGATTTAATTAAAATTAGTTTAGATTTAATTGAATTAAGTCTAATTAGTTTATTGGATAAGTCAATTGCAAGGAAGAACAAGTCCCTGTTCGACTAAGACTTGAGTGCACCTAATTTCTAATTTGATTAAAAATTAATCAAATTTAAATATGATTTAAATCTCATTTAATTAGACTCCAAATTAGATTAGGATTGTCTATCAATTAGGTTAACTCAAATCAAATTTAAATGAGATTCAAATTAGATTTAAGATGGCTTTGACCTAGTCAAAATAGGAGAGTCCTAGTTAGACTAGGACTCCTCCTTTCCTTGCACTATATTAGAGGGTCCATACCCACTAATTTATTTCCAGATTTTATGTGACATTTTTCATGCACAAGATTTATTTCCCATGCCCCATATCCTGATAAATTTGGTACAAATTTTACTTGGTCTTATTTGAAAGTTGATTTGAATGAGTCAAATTAAGTAAGAGTTTTAATTTGTTAAAATTCTTCTCCTCTCTCCAAGAAAATTAACCCACGCCCACCATTGTTTTCTTGTTGCCATTATCTGACTAGGTTTGACCTAGTCTTCCATAATAATAGGGGATGCCTCCTTCTAATGATTTTTAGCATCAAAAATTCTAAGATTTCCATGGTAAAACCAAATGGAAATGGAGAGTTGGCATGGGGGTTATGGGTGCCTAGTTCTTTAGGGAAAAAGTCTTCATTAAGGCATGAAAAGTTCATGTCTTGATGAAGATAAAGGTAAGAGAGAATGTCTTCTCTTATAGTTTTCTTTCAAGGTTTATTTTCTCCTTATTTCTTAATGATTTTCTATGATAAAAATCAGAGAGAGAGAGAGAGAGAGAAAGAGGGCATGGGGATCTATACTCCAAGAAGTTGGGGCATGGTGATCATATTTGGAAATGATCTGGTCATGTCCTGATGAGAGAAAAAGAAGAGAAGGTCTTCCCTTAAGATTACCTTGAGATCCCTTGTTCTCTATATTTTTGTGAGATTTTTCTATAAGAAGAATTAGAGAGTGTTAGATCTGAAAACATGAAAAAATCTAGAAGAGAAGGTCTCCTCTTGTCCTAACATAGAGATATTTTCAGGATATCAATCATTTATGTCCTGAAAGAAAAGATCTGTCTTCTCTTAGGATTTTTTTTCTATCTTTAATTTTTGATTTTTAGAAGATCCAAGGGTTAGATTTCTTTCTTATTCCTCCTCTTATTCTTATCTTTTGGAGTATCCAAGAGATTAGAAGAATAAATTTTAGATTAACCATCTAGAGGGATCCACGAGAAGCTAGCACTTCGAGTGGATTTTTGTTTGACAAACCTCTGATTATATTGCAGCCTCATATGGACCTTTTGTAGAGGTCAGACCCATGTTCTACTCCAAAAGCAACAACGAGAATCAAACGTGGAGTTCTCAAACCGCATGAAGATAAGAGATTTGATCTCTTCACTCACCTAGATGAGATCTAGGGTTTAGATCTAGAATTATTCTAGATCTAGGATATTAATTTGATCAATACCAAAATATTTATTTTTAGATTTAAGAATACATTATGATATATTATAGGTCCTAGATGTAGGATTCAGTAATTAGATTACTGAAGGAACCAAATCTAGGATTTCAGGATAAGATCTTGAAACTTTTCTAAGATCAGGCAGTGGAAGGATAAAATTAATCAAAATTAATTTTTAATATTAGAGAATATCCTAGATCTAATATTCTATTATATAATTATGGCTTGATATTAAATCAAAAATAAACACAAGAAAGAAAATAAAACATGTTGATCACATCAACATGCATCTACACTACATCTAATGTAGGTATGTAGAATAGATTAGATCTATTACCTATGCAAGTTAGACATTCTAACTTACTGATCCAGACTTGAGGATGATGTTGCAAGCCACACACACATCCGACCTTTAGGAGTTTTCCACATGAGCCCATGAATCATGATTAGAAGTCCTGATATAGAAAATCAGCACAGTATGCTAGTACTATGCTGATCCTTATTTGACGATCGATTTGGTACTTTCTTCTTCTGGATTTGGACTCTTCTAAAGATGAGAGGAAGGAGGAGAGATTATATATCTGACATACTCTCAAATAATCTCAAAAAGAAGGAGAAAAAGAGATGAAGAAGACAATCCTAGAAGAAGACCCTCTTCTTCTTCTCTATTCTCTCACCAAGATACCTAGTTTAGTATCTATGAAATCTCCGTACCCCAATACTCTTTCTCTCTAATTTTCACATGCCCCAAATGACTCTCAATGGTCTAGAACATGTCCAAAAGTCAGCCTAAAATTCATCCTATATAGAGAGATATAGAGGATTACTTATTGGATCAAACTCTTAGACTAGGAAAGACCAAAATAGGCAACTAGTTGGGGCGTCAAACACTTGGGTGCCCCCTCCTTTCTTTTTGGCATGGGCCACTTTATTTGTCACACAAAACTCCTCTAATTCTCATAAAAATTCTAGAGAAAAACAAGGAGTATTGGCAGTAAAAGGGAGGAGGAATTTTGATTGCAACAAACTCTATTATATAGAGTTTGATTTCAAAATAACTCTCCAAATTTGACTTGGTCCATAACCACTTGCCATGTAAGAAAGAAGGGAGGGAGTTTGATTTGTGTGAAGGCCTAAGAGAAAGAGTTTTCCATAAAAAAATCCTAAAAAATAGGCATGGGGGCATGGGATATATATGGCGCAAGATGAATGGATCCTAGTCTTACTAGGATTCCATGTTTGACTGGTTTCTCAAACCAAATCAAACTAGAATTAATTCAACCCAATTAAATTAGATCCTAAGAAACTTAAAAACTTGATTAAATTAAATTAGATTTAATTTTAATTTAATTTTTTAATCAAATTAAAAAATTGGATTGACCCAAGTTCTAGTTGAACTAGGACTAGTTCTTCCTTACACTTGGCTTATCCAATAAACCAACTGAACTTAATCCAATCAAGTCAAAACTAAATCTAATTAAATTATATTTAATTAGACTTAATCTTAATACTCTAGCTTAATCAAATTAAATCAATTAGCAATCAATGTTGAAGGAAAATCCTGATTTTTTGATCCAGGTTCGTTCAGATCTGATCAGATCAAGAGATATATTTCAAAAATTTTTTCTTTGATCTGTATCAGATCTGGGATGTTTTAGATCTGATTAATATTATTTCAATAAATAAAATAAATAAAAATAAATTAAATCAAATTTAATTTACCTGATTTGGGTAATCCTATTACCCTGTTGATGATCCTGTATGCAGCGGAAGGTTCTGGATCTAGCCATGCAAGCGCCTGGCCTCTACCAATATCCACTCAGGCTGGATCTGGAGATCCTCTTCTTCTCCATCACATCTCCAAAAATTAGATCTAGATCTGATCTGGAGGATCTTCAAAACTCCTTTTGAAGATCAGCAGTCGTCCTTTGCAGCAGCGTAGCCTTCTTGCTTTTGATTGCCTTTCTCTTGCTTGAATCGCACCAACAAAAATCCAAAACTCCTTTTGGACGTGGAGAGCAAGGGGAGAAGGTGGTTTGGCATGGAGAAGGAGGGGAGAGGCAGCCTTGGGGCATGAAGAATTATGATTCAATCATCTCATGTCATAATCTGAGTTGGGTACAGGGTCTTATTTATAGACTAGCTGTGATCCAACTTCTGTTCTTCCCAACCAATCACAACCCTTTGTGAAATCAGATCTAAATCTAATTGGTAGGAATAGAGTCCCCTGGATTCCTCCTTAGAGGATGCCTAAGACCAGTCAAAGTTGGTTCTTAGAAGAACTCTAATTGGAATCCAAAAAAAGATGGAGTCCTTGTCCAACAAGGACTCCTGGGCGCCTCCAACTTGGGCACATGCCTAGGGTGGCGCGCACCCTTCTCCTTGCCAGGTTCTGGCAGGGGGACAGGCCCCCACCAGCTCTCCAATAGGTGCATGACATGTGGTCAAAAGTCAAAGTGTCAATGGTCAATGTTTGACCAGTCAAAGGTAGACTTTTGACCAAAGTCAAAGAACAAGAAATGACAGGTGACCAAAAATGGTAGGTAATGTCTTATAAAATAAGACAACCTATTTTGACTTGGACAACCTCTAGTCAGACCATATGAAGGCCTCTGATTGAGCACAAACTCCTTTGGCTCGGATAGGACAACTTATTTATGATAGCAAAAGAAGAACGTTAGGTTCAATCGAGTGCTAGCACGATTTTCTTGAAACCTAATTGAATTTCATTCAGATCAATTGAACTAGATCAGTTCAATTGATGATCACCAGATTCAAACCCTTGTTTGTGTGACTCAGTTAGATTCAGTTCTATATGATAATAAGATATGTCATGATCTCTATCATCGACATCATCGAAACACCTTTTGATAAATTAGAACTCTTCTGATTCGAACAGCTAGAATGATTGATCATCTAAATCATTCTAATTGCTCCCAAAATCCACCAGTGACACCTAGCAGTATATGGTGGCAACCCATCAGAGCTGAATGCGAACCTCTTGGTGCAGCTACTTGTGTGATTCAGTTCTTCTATCTTGAGCCCCGATCAGATTAAGGTTTAGGTGAACTCATCAAATCCTAGTTTCTGTCATATGATGTAATCATTCGATTCGAGTCCAATGTGAAAATCTAAATAGAAACTCTTTCTATTATTTCACTCTGCCATGGCCATGGGCTTTTGGACTTGATTCTCATGATTATCATAGGGCTGCTCCTCTACCCCCGAGGTAGATAGATTCCATCTTGATGCCATCCAGTTCCTACAATGAACATGCTATAGCCAACATACACCTCAGGGTTCCATATGGCTAGGAGATCGAGTAATGGTGTAGTCAAACTATAACACCCTCAAGGTGAACTGCCGATGCACCTCAGGTCAAAGAATCACACTACTGCAGCATCGAGTCAGTCATTGATGAGAAGGTAGACTCCCTAATGACTACTCGAGGTGGTCACGCTCAGTGCCCTCGTTCTCTAACGAGTACCTGTACTCTCGTTTTGGTGTCTCCACACTATAGACTCAAGATTCATCTACTAAAGAGAAGCGATTGTACACCAATCTTCTGGATCAATCACCATCCTCGTGATGATCCTATGGTCAGGAGCAATTTATGAGTTAATAATGATTATTCATGTCTTAAATTTTCAACTCTTGAACATATGAATTATCATTGCCATTAACTCAAAGGATGTATCACAGACACTAAATACACATATGTGATAGAAAATAACCCATTTATTGATTTTAGTCAAAATTACAATTTTGCCCCTATAAGTGTATTATAAGTGTCAGCCAATTCTGGCTTCTAGGGCACATATATCTAACAATCAAATTGCTAATCAATCCTCCTGCAACACTTGCACTACATTAAATATCAATCACATTGATCGTTTAATCTTAGAATAATTCTTAATCGTTGATCAACCATCCGATCGAATCAGGAACACTAATATGTGTGACCTCATAGATTTGAAACTAAGTCGATAGCACAGGAATAAATTTTTATACCTATTGAAGTAACTATATAGCAATGACACCCAATGGCTGGATAGGTCGAATGTGTAGAACAACATCCTTAGAACCCATGTGGATATACTTTCCATATAATTCATCCCCTTGACCAAAATGCTCATAAGACACTTCAGAGTTTGACTGGCAACTCTGATCAGACTATCCACATTGTATTTCAAAATACCAAATCCATCTTATGGATTACCCTGGCCAAGATTTTTCTATATTGAAATACAGTGATGCATTCTTCTCTAACACTTGGAGTGGTCAATTTCATTTTGATCACACACCAACTTCACAAGTACTTGACTGTGCGCAAAAGCTTTCTATTACTGAATTAAAAATTTAGTTAGTTTGGTACCAAAGCATGGTGAGTTGCTTGCAAGTCACTGAGGTGATCTCAAGTCTAAGGGACATTTATACCTATATCCCATCAAAGATATTTTCAATAATAGAATGATCTAGAGTTCGTCACATTCAGTAATGATAAATCTCTACATCTCACCTATATGCCATACCTTTGTCTTCACACTCCTTGGTTAAGAGGACAACCAACTTATATAGCATATAATGACCTATGCTCGATAGACGCTATCATCCTTATTAACAGCCTATCATTTGGTTGTGAATAATTTTAAGCACTAATCGATAAATTCTTTCTTTATCAAACCTAAATAGTCTTAAGGATTTTATCACAAAAATAAAGTTCATTAGAAGATAAAAACTTATGATAAAAGTATCAAAAAAATAATTTATTAATTAATAAATCAATTATATCTATAAAATAGCTCAACCATCAACAAGCTAATGATTGGCTTTGGAACACATTTTCCAACAACTCCTACTTGTCCTAAAGCCACTCGAAGTAGTATCTAATATCCATCTTCAACTTGTGGTTGTCGAACTTCTTTATCACCAAGGCTTTAGTGAAGGGGTTGGCCAGATTCTTCTTTCTATCGATCTTCTAAAGGTCGACGTCACCTCGATCCATGATCTCCTGGATTAGGTGGAAGCGATGCAGAATGTGCTTTGTCCACTGGTGTGTCTTTGATTCCTTTATCTGAGCTATGGCACCAGTGCTGTCGCAGTATATGAGGATCGAACCATCTAGGAAGGATGCTACTCTGAGCTCGGTGATAAACTTTCTCAGCCACATAACTTTCTTCGTGGCATCTGATGCTGCGATGTACTTTACTTCGCAAACAAAGTGTACCACAGTATGCTGCTTGAAATTCTTTCAGTAGATGGCTCCACCATTCAGAGTAAAGATATATCCCGACAGGCTTCTGCTGTCATCATGGTCAGATTGAAAGCTAGAGTCTATAAATTCCACAAGTTTCAAATCAGACTCATCATAAACCAATCATTCATCCTTAGTATTTCTTAAATACTTAATGATGACTTTAACCACTTTCTAGTGGTTTTCTTCAGGGTCATACTAGTATCTTCTTACTACTCCTAGTGAGTATGCCATATCTGATTTCGTACATGTCATGGCGTACATGATAGATCCCACTACTGAAGTATATGAGAATCTACTCATATGCTCTCTCTCTTCAGGAGTTGTTGGATAATCCTTCTTAGAGAGAAAAATTCTATGGCCCATCGGAAGATAGTTCTTTTTGAAATTATCCATGTTGAACCTTTTCAGCATAGTATCTATGTACATGGACTGGGATAACCCAAGCATCCTTTTGGATCTATCCCTACAGATCTTAATCCCTAGGATGTAGGATACTTCACCCAAGTCCTTCATGGAGAACTGTGATGACAATCAGATTTTTATTTCCTGCAGTGCGGACATGTCAAGATGGAAAACATGCAGGATTTCATGCATAGATTTTAAATTTTTTTTGAAATTAAAGTAGTAGAAGACATAAATTAAATAATTCAATCTATAATATGCATGTAATCAGATTACAAAACCCTACACCAAGAATCTATAACATGTCATGATGTAAATATAAATCTAAAATTAAATTAATCATAAGTGGTATTGATCATATCAATATCTAGATCTAGAATAATTCTAGATTTAACCTTAGATCATATCTAGGTTACCAAGAGATTAGATCTCTTATCTTTGCCTAGGTCGAGAACTCCATGGTTGATTTTTGTTGTTGCTTTTAAAGCCGTAGATGCATTTGGTATCTACAGGTGATCCACACGAACCTACAACACAGATCGAAGATTCGTCGAACAAAGATCCGCTCGAAGTGCAAGCTTCTCATGTATCCCTCCTTATGGTTAATCAAATACATGTTTTTCAGATCTCTTGGACACTCCAAGAGATAAAGAACAAGAGGAGGAATAAGTAAAGAATCCAATCTTTGGATTTCTCATAAATCAAAAAATAAAAATAAGAAAAAATAAATCCTAAGAGAAGATAAATCTTCTTCTTCAGGACATCAATGGTTGATGTCCTGAAAATATCTCTATGCTAAGACAAGAGGAGACCTTCTCCTCTAGATTTTTCCTAAGTTTTTCAGATCTAATATCTCTAATTTTATCATAGAAAATCTCTATAAAATATGGAGAAGAAGAATTCTCAAAGAAACCCTAAGAGAAAACATTCTTCTCTTCTCCTTCTCACATTAGGACATGAACCCTAAGAGAAGACATTCTTCTCTTCTTCTTCTCACATTAGGACATGATCAGATCATGTCTAAAGATGACCACTATGCTCCAACACCTTGAAGCATGGATACTGATACCATCACACTTTCCCTCTCTCAGATTCTTATCATACAAAAATTATAAATAAAATAGGAGAGAAACACAAAAGAAAAATACAAGAGAAGACAATCTTCTCTTACCTTGTCTTTTCAAGACATCAACCTTTGATGTCTTAGTTGAAGACTCTTCTCTAAGAATCTTGACATCCCAAAATCACCACACCTTCTCCACCTTTTCCTCTAATTTTTTATGATTTTTTTGAGATTTATCACGTCCTCAAACCATCTCATAGGTGGTGCCCCTATATAAGACCAAGACAAGGTCAAAAACCAAGTCTTAGAAAGAGTCTCATGGGGTGTCCAACTCTTGGATGCCCCTCCCTTAATTTTTGGCATGTAACCTCTGAATCTTATGCACAAAACCAGAGAGAAAGGGCTGAATAAGATAGAGGGGCATGGGTAGAGTTGGCGCTCAAGGGAGGGAAGAGTTTAGGTCAAAGAGGGCTCTTCCAAGTAGGAAATAAATCCCAACTTCCTTCTACTTTTGACCAAGTCAAATTTTATTCCAAATAATTCAGATATTGGGGCATGGGATACCATCTTTAAGTGAGGAATGATTCACGTAAACATCAGGAATTAATGTGGGGCGTGGGTTTTCTTAGGTGCAAGATAAAAAGAGAGTCCCAGTCCAACTAGGACTCCTCTTGTTTGACTAGGTCAAAATAGGTTTGAACCAAATTTAAATCCCTTTTAAATTAGATTAAATGCACTCTAATTAAGGATGATGGACTAGGACTCCTTTTGTTTGACTAGGTCAAAATAGGTTTGAACAAAATTTAAATCCCATTTAAATTAGATTAAATGCAATCCAATAAAGGATGATCCTAGTCCAACTAGTAGTCTAATTAAATTAGATTAAATCAAGATTTAAATCTAATTTAAATCCTAAGTCAATTAGGTGCATCCAAGTCCTAGTCAAATAAGAAATTATTCTTTCTTGCAATTGGCTTATCCAATAAACAAACTAGACTTAATATAATTAAGTCCAAACCAATTCTAATTGAATCTAATTCAATTAGACTTGATTTCAACTTGATTACTCAATCAAATTGAGTCAATTAGCAATTTAAATTGCTAATCGATCCTCCTGCAATACTTGCATTAGGTCAAACACTAATCGTATTGATGGATTGATCTTAGAACAATTCTCAATCATCGATTAACCCTCTGATCAAGTTACAAGCTCTAATGTGTATGATCCCATAGGTTTAAACTTAAGCCGGTAGCATAGGAACCAATTTCCGTACCAATCGAACTTACCATTTAATAATGTTTCCCAATGTTCGGATAGGTCGAATGTATGCAAAGCAACATTCTTAGAACCCTGGCCCATGGTTACTGTATAATTCATCCCTATGATCAGTAATGCTCAAGAGGACTTCGAGTATATTGTCAAACACTCGTACAAGTCATCTCTATTATGTTCCAAAATTTTGCAATTATCATGACACCTCACGAGGATTACCCAGGTCTAGGTTTTGCTAAATTAAAATACATCGAGTCATTCTCTTTCTGAAGTTAATCAGGAGTGGTCAATCCCATCTTGACTCACACACCGACTTCACAAGTACTTGACTGTACCCAAAAATCTTTCGAACCTATATTAGAAATATAGATAGTCCAGCACCAAAGTATAATGAGTTGCTTGCAAGTCACCTTGGTGATCTCAGGTCGGAGGGATACTTATATCCATCGGCTTTAGCTAGCTACTCTTGATATTAAATTGCTACATTGATCACATTTAGTATAGATATACTCCTACATCTCATCTGGATGCCATACTAATGTCTCCACACCACTTGGTTATGAGGACAACCAATGCATATGGCATACAACAACCTACACTCAATAAGTTATCATCCTTATTAATAACTTATCATTTGGTTATGAATAATTTAAGAACTATTCGATAAATCCTCCTTTATTGATTGATTGTGGTTCTAAGGATTTCATCATAATTTAGGAGTTCATTTAAGGAAGATAAAACTTTTATGATGAATCAGTCAAATAACTATTATTATTAGATAATTCATATACTAATTCCAATCATCTACCACTTTGATGATTGGCTTTAGGATACATTTTTCAACAACTTTTACTTGAACTAAAGCCAATCAGAATGGTATCAAATATCATATCATCTATTTAAGTTTAGAGAACTCCTTAATTTTGAGGCTTTAACAAATGGATCAGTCAAGTTCTCCTTCTCCATCAATCTTCTAAAGATCAACATCACCTAGATCTAATATCTAAGGTAAAAGTGATGTAGAATATGCTGGTCCTTGGATTCTTTAGCCTGAGCTATGGCTCCAATGCTATGATAGGACTAGACTATCGATGGAGGGTGCCACTCCCAGCCTATTAATGAACCTCAGCAACTATACAGCTTACATGTCAGCATCATATGCCATGATGTACTCTACATCACTAACTGAAAAGGCTAAAGTATACTGCTTGGAACCTTTCTAGTAGATTGCTCCTACAATTAGGATATGATCCGATATTCCCTTATTGTCTTCTTGTTTTGACTGAAATTAAAACATTCATATGTTTTAAGTCAGGACTTTCATATTTGAGTCATTGAACTTTAGTATTTTTTAAGTACTTAAGGATTATCTGTACAACCTTTTAGTGGCTCTCACTTGGATCAGACTAGTATCTACTCACTATCTCTAGTGAGTATATCATGTCTGGTCTCATACATAGAGAAATAAGAAGACAGCTAAAACTTTATTCCTTGCAATGCTGGAATGCCATTTTCGATTAAGAAAATTTTATCCATAGACAACACAAGGAACAACACTAAGAATATTTTGCCTACCTATTAATGCAAAGCTTATCTTTGTTCATAACAAAGACATACATTCAAAACGTATGTTCCAAAACTGAGATAATAGCCAAACGGGCTTTATAGGTCTTTACTTTTCCATCTGTGCTACTCTGATCCTTTTAAAATTCTATTCACACCCAATGAATTTTATCCCATCAGGTGAATCAACTAGTGTCCATACACTATTGATTTCCATGGACTTCAATTTGGATCATGTGGCTCCAAGCCACTTCTCAGAGTCAGGTCACTGCATTGTATCCCTATAGGTGATTGAATCCATGTTGTTCTTATCGAGCTCAACATGATTGTCGTTCTGAACCTAGATACTAAAGTATCTATCTGGTTAATGTGGTACACTATGAGATCTCCTTAAAGGTGATACTTTAATGGGCTTTGGATTTGATCTGATCAAATCTGAAACTATAGGTTTACTAGATTACATTAGTTCTTTTCTACCAGTCAAACTTCTCTGAGTTCAACTTGATAGGCATTAGTTCCTTCTCTAGGGAACTTCTTTTCAAAAAGGAATGCCCTTACTATTGATGAACATCTCATGCTCTTTAGTATGGTAGATTAATCACCCTTAAAGACCAATTGGACTAGGATCCAATTTTATCTGTGTGCAAACCTATGACATAGGCCAATCAACCATAAAACCCGATGGTGAAAGAGTCTAGGTCTATGCCTGATCCATATCCCATATGATGTCTTTGCGATAGATTTACTCATAACATTTTCAAAGTAAAATAAGTAGTAACAAGAGCACAATCCTGAAGCAGGTAGACAAGTAAACCAAATCATGGATTGAACCAAGTCTAACAAAGTTTAATTCTCCTTTTAAATACACTTTGTTTCAAAAAGAAATCCACTGAGAGAGAATCCAATTCTTTCCAAAATATGTCACAAACTCATTGGATAAGTATTCGCCTTCTCGATCTAATCGAAGGATTTTAATACCTTATCCAGTTTGTCTTCTTATTTTATTATTGAATTATTTGAACATTTCAAATGATTCAGGTCAGACGCACCCATGCCCAGATAGATCGTCTGTAATGAAATATTAATATCTTCTTTTGGCACTTAAGTTCACAGGTCCACATACATCACTATGTATGAGACTTAGAACATTATTAGCTCCTTCACTTTTTTTAGTAAAAAATGACTTTATCATCTTCCAAGAAGATAAGATTCATAGGCTATCAATGATTCACAATCATTGATGTCAAGATTTTCCTCTCAAGCTAATCCGTTTATCCTATTCTTATCAAGATGATGAAGCCTATAATGCCAAAGATTGATATCCATGACATAATCTAACTTCAATGTGTACATTACACTTAACAGACTGTGTAAATATTAAATATCATTTCTTTATTATTCATGTATTATTATAATATTATTCATAATAATATCACAATAATCTCATTTATTGATAAATGATAACCATCTCTCGCCAACAGAGAACACATTTATCAAAAAAGATGGACAATAGTGACAATCACACAAAATGACATCTATTAAAAATAAGCTTGATAATTCCTAAAGCTAGGATTGGAACAAGACTTTCTTACCCAATGTTCTGATATTTCTCACCATTTTCAGACATTTCATTTATCTGTAGTCTTTGCAACAAATTGCAAAGAACTATCGGTATCTCTTACCCATGTAGCAGAATTTCATACAGAGAAATTTTAAGATGTTATCACATAACATCCTTAATGAGCAACTTTTGCTTCTTTCTCTTGTTCAACCTTTTATGGTCAAGAAAAGCAAGATAAATTTTCTTCCTATGATCCTACTTCTAACAGTAGAAGCACTATGCTTGATTTGGGTTAACCTTGGACTAATTATTTTGATTGAGCTTTGAAGCCCCAATACGAACCCATTCATACTGCTGAATGAAATTTAACTTTCGATACTAATTATCAAAGTTCGGACCCATAAGTCATCACTATCTAACATTGACAGAAGCAATTAGGGTTTAGCCTTAATTTGAGAAAAGAGAACATTGACCTAAGTATATGAATTATATTAAGCCTAAAGACTTGGACTTTAGTCTAAATGTTCTCCCACTATTTTATTTGAATTGGTAGCCTCAACCTCCAATTCGAAAAATTATCCTAATTTCTTAGTGGATACTAGAATCCACATACACTGCACATAAGCCAAACTATAGTTGGTTAACCCATGTATATCTAAAGATAGGTTCATAATCAATTGTTTCTCCAAAAACTTTTAGTAATTTAATTTTGCCCCAGAAACCTAATCAGTAGGCTAGGGCCTCCACTGTAAGGATTCGGTTAGGTCCAACCATTAACATGACTATACTTGGTGCATCTAACTAACGAATGATTAAGTCCAACTATGGTTGGTCAACCTAACCACCATTAGAGAGACACATCTAAGTCATCATATGATGAATGATAATTTCATTAGTTAACAAGCACCAAGCCTATGGGCCTCTAATGATTATTGAGTTAATGGACCCATTATCAAACACCTTAATGGAAGGCTATGATTTAGTTATTTCATAACATTATCATTTTAAGAATCTAATAATTTTAGAGGATTTAAATTATTAATAATTTAGGGATAGAAAGGATATGGATCAATTTGCTCGCACTAACTTCACCAAGTCAAGTCCTCCCACTGACTTGTCAAGTCGTCGACAAGAACTAAGATCAATTTTAGTCCATGGGCACCTAGATCAATCTTACTGAATAAAATCAATCCACTGATTTTCTATGTGACATGGATTAGCACAAATCAATAAGCAACCTAATCAAAAGCTGATTAACCATATTGGCCAAGTAAGTGAGATTGGTGGGAGGGTCTGCCAAGGCTTGCCTTAGACATCATTAGAAATGGCCAAGTAAGCAGGCTGTCAATTGAAAACCAGCAATTTGGGATGCTAGACTAACCTTAGACACCAATCAATTTATCAATTTTGATTAGGTTTGCCTAAAGACTTAGGATCAACCACTGAGCCATGATCAGTATCCATTTATTAGATGTATGGACTTTGATCAACTATAACTATTGAATTGATCTAAAGAAATAACCTAATCCTAATTAACTATTAATTAGGTTTGATCAATTTCTTAACTAAGTCTACATTTAATCTAACCCTAGGTCTAATCTAGTTAAGGATCTGATCAAACCTAACCCATTAACCATTAAACTATGTTTTATGAAATTATCTTAGGATCATCAAATCACAAATCTAGATCCTAAATAATTACTTAATTCTCAATTAAGTTCAAGCTCATGAGTTTTGTATTTATGAAACCTTAGAACTAATTTCTAATTTGATCATTTGAAATATTTTCAAATTATAAATACTTTAATTTGAATCAAATTCAAATAATGGTTTTAGATCTGATTTGTTTCAATATTTTGATCATATCCTAGGATTTCAAATCTAGGATTTTGCAAAAAGTAAGTTCGTAATTTAAATTCTACAAAACTTATATGTCAAATATATGCAAACTAGATTAAAAAATGAGGCTACATATCAATATATGCAACCTGAAGATCTAGATCAAAACATGAAACATGTCACGTGGATCTCATCTAAATGATCAAAATCAGATCATAAACTATTTAATATTAGATTTAAAATCTAAAAATAAATCATAAATTATTTTAAATCTCATCTAACATATTTATGATATAGGTTTCTTGGATCAGCACATATTAGGATAACCTTTTCATTGTAAGGGATAAACCATACAGCAGGACAACCTTACGGCAGTATGTGAAATCCTTATATTATTTAAATCTAATCTAAATAATCTAAAATAGACCTAATATCTATTTAATTTTAAATTTAAATTAAAAAATTGAATCATAAATTTTCTTAGATTCAATCTAAATAATTCATGATTTTGGTTCAGATCAGCATATACTAGGACAACCTTTTCATTGTAAGGGATTAAACTTACAATAGGACAACCTTATGGCAGTATGTACGATCTTTAATTAATTTAAATTTTTAAATTTATTTTAAAGCATACATGAACATGTTATAAAAGAATCTAAATGCTCTGATACCACTGATGAAAAATATGCAGAATTTCATGCATAGATTTTAAAATTTTTTCAAAATTAAAGTAGCGGAAGACATAGATTAAATAGTTTAATCTACAATATGTATGTAATCAGATTACAAAACCCTATACCAAAGATCTATAACATGTCATGATGCAAATATAAATCTAAAATTAAATTAATCAAAAATGATATTGATCATATGAATACCTATATCTAGAATAATTCTAGATCTAACCCTAGATCATATCTAGGTTACCAAGAGATCAGATCTCTTATCTTTGCATGGGTTGAGAACTTCATGGTTAATTTTTGTTATTACATTTAGAGCTACACGCATGTTTGGCCTCTACAGGTGATCCACACGAATCTACAACACAGATCGGAGGTTCGTCGAATGAAGATCCAGTTGAAGTGCTAGTTTCTCGTGGATCCCTCCTGATAGATAATCAAATACATGTTCTTCAGATCTCTTGGATACTCTAAGAGATGAAGAACATGAGGAGGAATAAGGAAGAAATCCAACCCTTGGATCTTTCATAAATTAGAAAATAAAAATAAGAAAAAATAAATCCTAAGAGAAGATAAATCTTCTCCTTCAGGACATCAGTGGTTGATGTCCTGAAAACATCTCTATGCTAGGACAAGAGGAGACCTTCTCCTCTAGATTTCTCTTAAGTGTTTTAGATCTAATATCTCTGATTTTATCATAGAAAATCTCCATAAAATATGGAGAAGAAGAGTTCTCAAAGAAATCCTAAGAGAAGACATTCTTCTCTTCTTCTTCTGACATCAGGACATGATCAGATCATGTCCAAAGATGATAATTATGCTCCAACACCTTGAATCATAGATTCCCATGCCATCATAATTTTTTTCTCTTATATTTTTATCATATAAAAATTATAAATAAAATAAAAAGAGAGAAACACAAAAAAAAAATACAAGAGAAGACAATCTTTTCTTACCTTATCTTTTCAGGACATCAACCTTTGATGTCTTAGTTGAAGACTCTTCTCCAAGAATCATGGCATCCCAAAACCACCACACCTTCTCCTCATTTTTCTTTATTTTTTCATGATTTTTTTGAGATTTATCACATCCTCAAACCATCTCATAGGAGGCACCCCTATATAAGACCAAGACTAGGTCAAAAACCTAGTCTTAGAAGGAGTCTCATAGGGCATCCAACTCTTGGACGCCCCTCCCTTAATTCTTGGCATGTAACCTCTGAATCTCATGCAAAAAACAAGGGAGAAAGGGCCAAATAAGATAGAGGGGTGTGGGAAGAATTGGCACTCAAGGGAGGGAAGAGTTTAGGTCAAAGAGGGCTCTTCCAAGTAGGAAACAAATCCCAACTTCCTTCTAGTTTTGGCCAAATTAAATTTTATTCCAAATAATCCAGATATTAGGGTGTGGGATACCATCTTTCATTGAGGAATGATTCATGTAAACATCAGAATTAATGTGGGGCATGGGCTTTCTTAGGCGCAAGGGAAAGAGAGGGAGTCCCAGTCCCAGTGGGACTCCTCTTATTTGACTAGGTCAAAATACGTTTGAACCAAAGTTAAATCCCATTTAAATTAGATTAAATGCAATCCAATTAAAGATAGTCATAGTCTAACTAGGAGTCTAATTAAATTAGATTAAATCAAAATTTAAATCTGATTTAAATCCTAAGTCAATTAGGTGCACCCATGTCCTAGTCAAACAAGAAATTATTCTTTCTTACAATTGGCTTATCCAATAGTCCAACTAGACTTAATCTAATTAAGTCCAAATTAATTCTAATTGAATCAAATTTAATTAAACTTAATTTTAGTTTGATTGCTCAATCAAATTGAGCCAATTAGAAATCCAATTGCTAGTCGATCCTCCTATAACACTTGCATTAGGTCAAACACCAGTCGTATTGATGGATTGACCATAGAATGATTCTCAATCATCGATTAATCATTTGATCAAGATACAAGCTCTAATGTATGTGACCCCATAGATTCAAACCTAAGCCAGTAGCATAGAAATTAATATCTGTACCAATCGAAGTTACCATCTAGCAATGGTTCCCGACATCTGGATAGGTCGAATGTATGCAAAGCAACATTGTTAGAACCCTAGCCCATGGTTATTGTATAATTCATCTCTATGACTAATAATGCTCAAGACGAATTCGAGTATGCTATCAAACACTCATACAACTCATCTCTACCATATTCCAAAATTTTGCAAATCCCGTGACACCTCACGAGGATTACCCAGGCCTAGATTTTGCTAAATTAAAACACATCGAGTCATTCTCTTTCTAAAGTTAATCAGGAGTGGTCAATCCCATCATGACTCACACACCGACTTCACAAGTACTTTACTATACCTAAAAATCTTTTGAACCAATATTAGAAATACAGACAGTCCAACACCAAAGTACAGTGAGTTGCTTGTAAGTCTCCATGGTGATCTCAGGTCGGAGGGACACTTATACCCATTGTCCTTAGCTATCTACTCTTGATAGTAAAGTGCTACATTGATCATGTTCAGTGTAAATGTACCCCTATATCTCACCTAGATGCCATACCAATGTCTTCACACCACTTGGTTTTGAGGATAACCAATGCATATGGCATACAGTGACCTACACTCGATAAGTTATCATCCTTGTTAATAACTTATCATTTGGTCATGAATAATTTAAGAACCATCCAATAAATCCTTCTTTATCAACTGATTATGGTTCTAAGAACTTCATCATAATTTAAAAATTTATTTAAGAAAGATAGAACTTTTATGATGAATCAACTAAATAACTATTATTATTAGATAATTTATATACTAATTACAATCATCTACCACTTAGACGATTGGCTTTAGGAGATATTTTCCAATATGTCATTCTCGATTAAGAGAATGTCATACACGTACAAGATAAGGAATATAACTATTGGACCATTTGCCCACTTATAAATGCAGGGCTCTTCTCCATTCTTAATGAAGCCATATATTTTAATCATCTTATCAAAATGCATGTTCCAACTCTGAGATGCCTGTTTCAATCCATAAATAGATCTTTGAAGCTTGCACACCTTGGACTCATCTGTGAATGTGAACCCCTCAGGTTGTATCATATACATCTCTTCAATCAGCTCTCCATTTAGTAAAGCTATCTTCATATCCATCTGCCAAATCTCATAGTTCAGATGAGCAGTTATCGCAAGTATTATCTAAATGGATTTGAGCATTGCCACAAGGAAGAATGTCTAGTCATAGTCAATACCATAACGTTGATGATATCCTTTAGCAATCAGATGGGCTTTATAGATCTCTATCTTTTCATTTAAGCCCCATTTTCTTTTGAAGACCCACATACACCAAATGGGTTTAACCCCTTCAGGTGGATCAACCAATATCCACATATGATTGACCTTCATAGACTCTATTTTGGATTTTATGGCCTCAAGCCATTCTTTAGAATCGGATCTTTGCATAGCATCCATATAGGTGATTGGATCCTCATCATTTTCATCAAGTTTGATGGAATCACCATCCTAGATCAAGGAATCACAGTATCTATCTAAGAGACTCGGTACTTTACTGAATCACCTTAATGGTGTAGGTATACTAGGCTTCGAACTGATCTAATCAAATCCAACTCAGGTTCAGTTATCAATGTCAGTTTTTCTACTTGTTGAACTTCATCAAGTTCAATCTTAGAGATAATAGCTCCTTCACCAAGGAACTTCTTTTTCAAAAAAGTTTTCTTAGGACAGACGAACACCTTTTATTATTCAATATGGTAGAAATAATAACCCTTACTTTTTTTGGGATACCTTATAAATACACACTTATCAGACCAAGGTCCAAGCTGAAGGAAAAATCCTGATTTTTTGGGGTAAGGTTCGTTTAGATCTGATTGGATCGAGAGGCGTATTTCAAAAATTTTCTCTTAGATCCTAATCAGATCTGACATTTTCTAGATCTGATTTTACAATCAGATAAGAAAATTAAATTAAATTAAATCTAAATTAATTTTACTTTGATTCTGGATAATCTAATTACCCATTGATGATCTACTGAATGCTTGAGGTTCTGGATCTAGCCATGCAAGCACCTAGCCTCTACCGATATCCACTTGGGCTGGATTTGAAGATCTTCTCCTTTTTTTTTTACTCCAAAAATCAAATCTGGATCTGATTTGAAGAATCTTCAAAACTTCTTCTGAAGATCACCCATCGTCTCTGCAGTAGTGTTGCCTTCTTCCTTTTTCATCAGCCTTTTCTTGCCTGACTTGCACTAATCTGAAGCCCAACTATCCTAGGCATGGAGAGGAGAGAGAGGATTAGAAAGGTGGCTTGGAGGAGGGAGAGGAGTAGCCTTGGGGCATGGCTAGGGGAGAAGTCTATTAAAAGTGGGTGCAGATAGGTCTTTATATAGATCCTGCTGCGCCATGCAGTGCCACATAACCCCGGCCAATCATGTTGCTTCATTTAATCAGATCTAAATCTAATTGATGGGATGGTATCACCTGATCCAATCAAATGAGAGAGCCATAGATTCATCCTATGGTGGCACCTAAGACTGCTCAAAGTCTATAGGTGAGGGTCACCAAGTTTGAATCCAAGAAGCAACCTGGAGTCCCATCCGTATGGGACTCCAGGCATCCCTATCCATGGGCGCACGCCAACCTAGGCGTGCACCCCTTTCTTTCCAATTTTCAAAGAGGGGACAAGCCCTTATCTGCTCTTTAATAAGTGTATGACATATGGGCAAATGTCCAAGGGTCAAAGGTCAACGTTTGACCAAAGTCAAAGGACAAGAATTAGCAGGTGATGAAAAATGGTAGGTGTTGTCTTAAATTTATCTCATAAATTAATACAATCCTTTTCTGACCTGGACAAGCTTCAGTCAGACCAGGTAAAGGTACCTGAGTGTGCACAAACTCATTTGGCTCAATCGAAATAACTTTTAATGATAGAAAAAGCAGAATGTTAGGTTCAATCGTGTGCTAGCATGATTTTCTTGAACCTAATTGAATATAATTCAAATCAATTGAACTGGGTTAGTCCAATTGATGATATCCAGATCCAAACCCTTATTTGTGTGATCCAGTTAGGTTCAGCTCTGTATGGTAATGGGATATGTCATGATCTCCATCATCGACATCATCAAAATTCCTTTCGATTAATCAAAACTCTTCTGATTCAGACAACTAGAATGATCGATCATCTAAATCATTCTAATTGCTCTCAAAATCCACTGGTGACACCTAGCAGTATATAGTGCAACCCATCAAAACTAAGGATGAACCTCTCGGTGCAGCTACTTGTGAGATAAAGTTTTTCTATCTTGAGCCCCGATCAGATTAGGGTTAAGGTGAACTCATCAAACCTTAATTTCTATCATATAATTTAATCATTCGATTCAAGTCTGATGTGAAAACCTTAATAGAAACTCTTTCTATTATTTCACTCTCTGCCATGGCCATGGGCTTATGGACTTCATTCTCATGATCATGATAGGGCTGCTCTTCATCCACCAAGGTAGATAGATTCCATCTTGGTAAAATCCAATTCCTACAATGAACATGCTATAGCCAACATACACCTCAGGATTCCAAATGGCTAGGAGATTGAGTCATGGTGTAGTCAAACTATAACACCCTCAAGGTGAACTGCCGAGACACCTTAGGTCAAAGAACCAGACACACCACTACAGCTTCGAGTCAGTCATTGACGAGAAGGTAGACTTCCTTATGACTACTCGAGGTGGTCACGCTCAGTGCCCTCATTCTCTAATGAGTATCTGTACTCTCATTCTAGTGTCTCTACACCATAGACTCAATACTCATCTACTATAAAGAGGTGATTGTACACTAACCTTCTATATCAATCACCATCCTCATGATGATGCTACGGTCAGGAGCAATTTATGAGTTAATAATGAAAATTCTTGTCTTAAATTTTCAACTCTTAAAAATAAGAATTATCATTACCATTAACTCAAAGGATGTATCATAGACACTAAATATACATATATGATAGAAAATAACCCATTTTATTATTTATAGTCAAAATTATAATTTTGCCCCTAGAAGTGTATTACAAATGTTAGCCAATTCTGGCTTCTAGGGCACATATATCTAACAAACTCTCACTTGACCTAAAGCCAATTAGCTACAAATCTAAGTCCCATCTTCTCAAGATGGGCTTCGATCTTCTGCTAGCCCAACGGCTTTGTAAGCGGGTCTACCACATTGTCTACTGAGTCGACTCTCTTGATCTTGACATAACCATTCTCAAGGTAATCATGGATGAGGTGGTATCGCTGCTTGATGTGCTTGAATTTCTAGTGAGACCTCGGCTCCTTAGCAAAGGCTATGATGCCATTGTTGTCACAGTATAGACGAATGGCATCTGATGGCATTACTCCAATCTCTGTGGCAAACTTCTTATACCAGAATGCCTCCTTTGCAGCTTCTAACGCAGCAATATATTCTGCTTCCATGATGGAATCTGCTATCACTGTCTGCTTGAAACTTTTTCAACTGACAGCTCCACCATTGCACAAAAACAGACTCTCAGATGTCGACTTTCGATCATCTACATCTGATATAAAATCTGAGTCTATATACCCTTGGACTTGGAGTTCTCCATTGCCAAAGACCAACAACATATCCTTAGTTCTTCTTAAGTACTTAAGGATACATTTCATAGAAGTCTACTATTCTTCATCTGGATTCGACTGATATATGCTCGTGACACTCACGGCATGGGCTATATCAGGTTGTGTACATAACATGGCATACATGAGGCTCCCTATTGCTGAAGCATAAGAGATCTTGCTCATGCATTCTATTTCCTCAGGTATGCTAGGGCACATCTTCTTGGAAAGATGAATGTCGTGCCTGAAGGGTACTAAACCCCTCTTAGAGTTTTTCATACTAAATCTCTTTAGTACTTTCTCTATGTACATCTTCTATGAAAGTCTTAGCATCCTATTCGGTCTATCTCTATAAACCTTAATTTCTAGAATAAAGGATGCTTCTCCTAGGTCTTCCATGGAGAATTCTTTAGATAACCATATTTTAATTATGGTCAACATAGGAATATCATTTCCAATAAGGAGGATGTCATCCTCGTACAATATGAGGAAGATAACAGCGCTCCCACTGACCTTTTTGAAGATACATGGCTCCTCCTCATTTTTGATGAAATCAAACATTTTGATCACATCATTAAAATGAGTATTCCAGCTCGGAGATGCTTACTTAAGTCCATATATGGACCTTTGCAGTTTGCAAACCTTATGATCATCATCACTGGATGTGAAACATAGCGACTGTTCCATGTAGATATCTTCCTCAAGATATCCATTTAGGAATGTTATTTTCAATCTATTTGCCATATTTCATAATCGAAATAGGCTGCAACAGCAAGCAATGTGCGGATGGATTTTAGCATAGCAACTGAAGAAAAGGTATCTTGATAGTCAATGCCTTCGTGTTGACTATAACATTTTGCCACTAATCTAGCCTTGAATGTCTCTACATTTTTGTCTGCACCAATCTTTCTCTTGTAGATCCATTTATAGCTAATAGGTACTATACCTTCTGGAGGATCTACCAATGTCTAGACTTGGTTTGAGTGCATCGAGTCAATTTCTGATTTCATTGCCTCTAATCATTTCTCGGAGCTGACATCTGATATCGCCTCATTATAGGTTTTGGGATCATCACCATGAACCCCATTACCTATAAGGAATATTTTCTCTACATCCTCTAAAATAGTACCTAAGTACCTCTCAGGGGGATGGAAAACCCTTTTCGATCTACAAGGTGGAGGAGGTAGTGTATTGATTGACTTAACCTAATTTGGTTCCATTTGGTCCTTAGCTCATTGCTCTTGTGAGACTTTCTCTTCGAGCTTAATCTGCTTTCCAATGCCACCATCTTGAATAAACTATTTTTTAAAAAAAAATGGCATGTTGACTCATAATCACATTGTGATCTTCTGGAATGTAGAAATAAATCCTAATGACTCTTTAGGATATCCTATGAATCGAGCTCTAAAGGACCTAAAGTCTAACTTGTCCGCTTGTTATCTTTTGACATGAGCCGAACAACCCCAAATTCTTAGATGACTCAAACTTGGTTTCTTACCATGCCATATCTCATACGGTGTGGTAGGAACGGTTTTAGAAGAAACCCTATTCAGTAAGTATATTGCAGTTAACAAATAGTATCCCCAAAGAAAATCAGGGAGGTCTGTGTAGCTAATCATGGATCGGACCATATTTAATAGGATCCGGTTCCTCCGTTCTATAACCCCATTGAGTTGAGGTCTTCCTGATGGAGTCTATTGAGAGACTATGCCATTTTTCTTGAGATAGTCCAGGAATTTTCGACTAAGGTATTCACCTACTCGATCTGATCGAAGAACCTTAATGAGTTTTCTAGTTTGCTTTTCTACTTCATGTCTGAACTCTTTAAACTTTTCAAAGGCTTCGGACTTGTGTTTCATGAGATACACATACCCATACCTAGATAAATCATCGGTAAAGATTATGAAGCAGACCAAGTTGCCTCTAGCCGGCACATCAAATGGGCCGCTCACATCAGTATGTACTAGGATAAGAAGATTCGTGGCCCTTTCCCCATGTCCTACAAAAGAAAGCTTAGTCATTTTGCCATGAAGATAGGATTCACAAATTGGATATGACTCAGAAGTCAACGGACTCAATAGCCTAGTTTTCTCCAATTTGTTAACCCTATCTTCTGCTCTATGACCTAATCTTAGGTGACATAGATTCCTATCATTATGACTATCCCTAGGATGTTTTGATTTTATGGCATTCATATTTTGCTCAAAATTAAAAATAGATACATCAATAAGTAACTGATAAAGATCGTTAATAAGGAAACCACTTGCAATTTTATTTCTTTCATAAAGAATGTTACAATGGTCCTTAAGAAAACTAATTATATAGATTTCTAATGCAAGGCAAGAAACAAAAATCAAATTCCTACTTGCTACAGGCACATAATAACAGTCTTTTAATACTAAGTCTAAACCAAATGATAGTCGAAGAGAGTATATTCCCACGGCCATGACAGCAACTCTTGCTCCATTTTCGACGCACAAGATCATCTCACCATCCCTCAGCCTCCTGCTATCCTCAAGACCCTGCATAGAAGTGCACAAGTGAGCACTAGAACCAGAGTCAAGCATCCAACTAGATGTAGAAAAAATCGTAAGGTTAGACTTAATAACAAGCATACCTCCAAAAGGACCTGCCTCCTTCTTCTTTAGGGTGGCTAGGTAAGTAGGGCAGTTCCGCTTCCAATGGCCATCATTGTTGCAATGGAAATACTTTTCTTTGTCAGTGGTGTTCTTCTTTAGCTCTACCTTTTTCTTCTTTCCTCCTTCCACCTTCTACTTTTTCACAGACTTCTTCTTTCCAAAAGACTTTCTCTTGGAAGAAGTCCATTCCATAGCAAGTACTGAGCCTTTAGAATCTTTAATGAAAAGCTCAGCGGTAACCAGCATGTTCATAAGTTCGGCCAAGAAGTTTTGATGTTTATGCATATGGTAGTTCATGATGAACTGTCCATACGCATCAGTTAAGGATTGTAAAACTATATCATTCTATAGATCCAAGTCCAACCTCACTCAGAGCTTCTCAAGCTCTTCCATGTTCTTGATCATCATCAGACAATGATCTTGGATTGATTGCCCATCATGCATCTTAGCCTTAAATAGTCATTTGGTGACTTGATACTTGGCTGTGCGACTCTGTTCACCAAACATCTCCTATAGGTGAGCCAATATTTGGCAAGTAGTACTGATATCTTCATGTTGACGCTGAAGTTCATCAGACATCGAGCCCAACATGTAGTATCTGGCCTTATTATCATCGTTTATCCACTTATCCAGAGATGCTCTCTGCTCAGCGGATGGATGAGCTGGTAAGGTGGGAGGATCTTGATCTAATACATGAGTTAGCTACTCAGAACCCAAAATAATTTTGATATTCTGGAGCCAATCCTTGTAATTTGGTTTGGTCTGTCTATGGGTGTCCAGAATTCGTGCTAGTGGGTTGGATGCAGATATTTTTCTGTAGAGAGTCAAAGTTTCTAGTAAGATACTATAATTAAGACTTAACCAATTTATTTAGAGATTTTTATTTTTAAATAAATTAGCTTCCACTATTTTCTTGGATCCCTATACTCCCTCTGTAGAGATGCAAAAATCTCCATGATTATTAATTTTTAGTGGATGGTGCAGTCCCACCGACTGACTCATCACCTCACCTAATAGTTATTGGTGATGGGTTAGCCAATGAGTGAACAACTCTTGTTCAATGATTTTCTAATCATGATGCATCCAATTTTGGTCTCTAATTCATAAATCTTACCATGTCTGAAATATTGATCCACTCTTTAGTTAAGTCAGACCCACCATTTGCACAGATTGGATTTCTAATTGAGTCTCTCACCGTATTCAAAATATTAAGCTCAATCCATCCTCCAGCCTGTAGCATCCAATGCCTAATAGACACGGTTGCATCTTTTTGGGGCAACTGAGCCACTATAACCAGCCGAGAACAATCAATCCCGGGAAGGGCCCGCACATCTACAATGGTGGAAGATCTTAGACTTAATCTTTTCTTAGGAAGATTTGATTTAGGTCTTATTAAACTAGACTTGACATAGTCATAACTATTATGACTAACCTAGTGGCATGAGTTAGCTCAGATTATTGGCCACCTCAGATCAGAACTGAGTCAACAAACATGGCCAGGTAAGTGAGACCGATGGAAGGGATATGCCATTAACTCGATAAGAATGCATTCGAGTCGAGTAGCTCCCAATTAAAAATCAGTCGATCGTATTTGCCAAACTTACCTTAGACACCAAATTGTTGAGCCAGAACCAATCGGGTTAGCCTATAATCCAGACTCTAACCACTGAGCCTAATTAGGTTTTAGCTTGATCGATCACTCACGTGACTCGATCTTGATCCAGACTTAATCCTATTAGGCTAGTCAATTTAAGCATTGTTGATCCCATCTAACCAACTCTTGATTCGATTTGATCAATCGCTAGACCTAATTTAGCTACCCAAGCCCGAACCTAATTTTATGAACATCTCTTAGATCTGAAAATTCTCAATTTTAGACCTAATATGTTTCATATTCTTAATTCTTAATTAAGTTTAGGGTTCAAAAATAAAACATGCAAATAAGATCCTAGGGTTTTAGGATCTAGGGTTTTGCAGAAAGTAAGTTTTCAATTTTTGATTAAGGACGAACATGCAGCACCCCTACACATCATAAGAACATCCCATCAAATGGGAGGAGAGGGTCTTTAAGCCCTACTTTGCTCTTATGATCGGACGGCCAAGGGGAACGTCTTAATCAGAAATATAACTAATCTATAAAAACTAATTAGATCTAAGCATATATCACATATAAGAAAATTGATCTAAATAAAACATGTTTTGCATACATCTCATGTATCATGCATGCCTATTTTTCAGATCTAAATTATCTCATAATCATCTAAAAAATTAAGTTTAAATTTGATCTTATCAAATAAAATTTAATCTAGATCCTATTGTAGAACTATTCTATAACTAGTCTAAACATGCAACTATCATATCTCATACAGACAAATTAAATTAAATTTATTTTCTATTTTTAAATCTGATTATAATATTTATAAGATCAAAAAATAGCAAATAAATAAATTTAAAAATTATATTTAATTAAATAAAAATTATGATTATACTAGACTACACATAGAACAATTCTATTCCTAGTCTAGTTATGTATCTCATACATATTAGATCTAGATTAATTAATTTTAATTTTCTAATTTTCTAATTTTAGATCTAATCATATCTCATATGATATCTAAAATTATCAATTTATCAGATTAAATTAGATGTAAATAAATTTTATAAGAATCTGGCTTTGATACCAGTTGAAGGAAAAATCTTGATTTTTCAAGGTTAGGTTCATTCAGATCTGATTGGATCGAGAGGCATATTTCAAAAATTTTTTCTTAGATTCTAATTAGATCTAACATTTTCTAGATCTAATTTTATAGTCTGATAAAAAAAATTAAATTAAATTAAATATAAATTAATTTTACCTTGAGTTTGGGTATTCCAATTATCCATTGATGATTTGCTGAATGCCTGAGGTTCTAGATCTAGCCACGCAAGTGCCTAGCCTCTATCGGTATCTACTTGGGCTGGATCTAGAGATCTTCTCCTTCTCTTTCTGTACATCAAAAATCAGATATGGATCTGATTTGGAGGATCTTCAAAACTTCTTCTGAAGATCACTCGTCGTCTCTGCAGCAGTGCTGCCTTCATCCTTTTTCGTCAGCCTTTTCTTGCCTGACTCACACTAATCTGAAGCCCAACTACCTTTGGCATGGAGAGGAGAGAGAGGATCAAAAAGATGGCATGGAGGAGGGAGAGGAGTAGCCTTGGGGCATGGCTAGGAGAGAAGTCTATTAAAAGTGGGCACAGACAGGTCTTTATATAGACCCTGCTGCACCATGCTGTGCCACATAACCCCGGCCAATCACGTTGCTTCATTTAATAAGATCTAAATCAGATTGGTGGGATGACATCACCTGATCCAATCAGATGAGAGACCCATGGATTCATCCTAAGGTGGTGCGTAAGACTGCTCAAAGTCTATAGGTGAGGGTCACCTAGTTTGAATCCAAGAAGCAACCGGAGTCCCATCCGTATGGGACTCCAGGCGTCCCTATCCATGGGTGCACGCCATCCTAGCTGTGCGCCCCTTCCTTTCTAATTTCTAGAGAGGGGACAAGCCCCTATCTGCTCTCCAATAAGTGCATGACACATGGGCAGATGTCCAAGGGTCGAAGGTCAATGTTTGACTAAAGTCAAAGGATAAGAATTAGCAGATGATGGAAAATGATAGGTGTTGTCTTAAATTTATCTCATAAATTAAGACAACCTTTTTCTAACCTGGACAAGCTCCAGTCAAACTAGGTAAAGATACCTGAGCGAGCACAAACTCATTTGGCTCAATCGAGATAACTTTTACTGATAGAAGAAGAAGAATGTTAGGTTCAATCGTGTGCTAGCACGATTTTCTTGAACCTAATTGAATCTAATTCAAATCAATTGAACTAGATTAGTCCAATTGATGATATCCAGATCCAAACCTCTGTTTGTGTGACCTAGTTAGGTTCAACTCTATATGGTAATAGGATATGTCGTGATCTCCATCATCGATATCATCGAAACTCCTTTCGATGGATCAGAACTCTTCTGATTCAGACAACTAGAATGATCGATCATCTAAATCATTCTATTTGCTCCCAAAATCCACCAGTGACACCTAGCAGTATATGGTGGCAACCCATCAAAATTGAAGATGAACCTCTCGGTGCAACTACTTGTGTGATAAAGTTCTTCTATCTTGAGTCTCGATCAGATTAGGGTTAAGGTGAACTTGTCAAACCCTAATTTCTATCATATGATTTAATCATTCGATTCTAGTACGATGTGAAAACCTTAATAGAAACTCTTTCTATTATTTCACTCTCTACCATGAACATGGGCTTATGGACTTGATTCTCATGATCATCATAGGGCTGCTCCTCATCCACCAAGATAGATAGATTCCATCTTGGTGCAATCCAATTCCTACAATGAATATGCTATAGCCAACATACACCTCAGGATTTCGAATGGCTAGGAGATCGAGTCATGGTGTAGTCAAACTATAACACCCTTGTGAACTACCGATGCACCTCAAGTCAAAGAACCAGACACACCACTACAGCTTCAAGTCAGTCATCGATGAGAAGCTAGACTTTCTTATGATTACTCGAGATGGTCACGCTCAGTGCCCTCATTCTCTAACGAGTACCTGTACTCTCGCTCTAGTGTCTCTACGCCATAGACTCAAGACTCATCTACTATAAAGAGGTGATTGTACACTAACCTTCTAGATCAATCACCGTCCTCATGATGATGCTACGGTCAGGAGCATTTTATGAGTTAATAATGAAAATTCTTGTCTTAAATTTTTAACTTTTGAAAATAAGAATTATCATTACCATTAACTTAAAGGATGTATCACAGACATTAAATACACATCTGTGATAGAAAAAAATCCATTTTATTATTTATAGTCAAAATTATAATTTTGCCCCTACAAGTGTATTACAAGTGTCAGCCAATTCTGGCTTCTAGGGCACACATATCTAACACAAGCTTATCTGAATGCAAACGTTTGACATAGGCCAGACATCCCCAAATCCATAGGTGTGAGAGTGTAGGCCTACGTCCAGTCCATATCTCATATGGAGTTTTTGCGACATATTTACTCAGTACATTATTCAACATGCAGTCTTAAGAGCATAACCTCAAAATGAAATAGGCAGACTAGCAAACCCCATCATGGATTGAACCATGTGTAATAAGGATCAATTTTTTCTTTTCGATACACCATTATGCTATGGTATTCCTGAAGGAGTCCACTATGAGAGAATCCCATTCTCTCCTAGATATGTCAAGAACTCACTGGATAGATATTCACCTCCTTAATCTAATTGAAGAGTTTTAATACTCTTTCCAGTTTATTTTTCTACTTCACTTCATAATCTTTTGAACATTTCAAATGCATACAACTTATGTCTCATCATATAGACATATCCATACCTGGATAGATCATCTATGAAAGTAATGAAGTAGAAATATCCATCTCTGACACCTGTGCTCATTGGTCCACATACATCGATATGTATAAGACCTAAGAGCTCAGTGACTCTCTCACCTTTTCAAGTAAAAGGTGACTTGGTCATTTTTCCAATAAGATATGACTCATAGGTTAGAAGTGATTCACAATAAATGATTTCGAGGATTTTCTCTTAGGTCAATATGTTTATCCTATTCTTATTAATGTGACCTAGCCTACAGTGCCATAAGTAGATATCAAAGATATTATCTAATCTATAGTATTTTCTAGAAGTGTACATTACACTCATAGGCTGCGATAAAATATAAATATCATTTCTTTATTGTTCTTGCATTATTGTGACATCATTCATAATGATATCATAATAATCTTTTTTTATAGATAAATGATAACCATCTTTGGCCAAATGGCTAACAGAGATTATATTCATTAGAAAGAAAGGACAATAATGATATTCATTTAAAGAAATAATATTAGTATTAAGAATAAGTTGAACTATTTCCATAGCTAAAACTAGAATGGACCTTCCATCTCCAACATTAAGGAATCGCTCATTATTTTCAAATCTTATACTAATTTGAAGTCCTTGCAATGTATTGCAAATATGGACTGGACTTCCAGTATCCAATATCCAAGTAGAAGTATCAAAAATAGAAAAATTATAAGATGTTATCATATAACATCCTTGATCAGCAACTACTTGCTCATCTCTCTTATTCAACCTGTTGGGATCATGGGAATCAAGATACTGAGGATAGTTCATCTTCTAATGCCCCTACTTCTTATAGTGGAAGCATTTTGCTTGATTTAGATGATTCTTGGAACTTATATTTAAACTGAGCATAGAAGCTCCAGCACGAACCACTTTATGCTGCTGAACAACATTCAACTTTCGATACTTATTATCAAAGTTTGGTTCTATAAGTTTATCACTATCTAACTGTAAATGGAGCTATTGTGGTTTGGGTTTAACTGTATAAAAAAGAACCAAAAGCCTAATTAGTAATTGATTCATTAAACTTAAAGATTTGGACATTAATCAAAAGGTTCTTCACTATTTTATTCGAATTGGTAGTCTCTACCTCTAATTTAAGGAATTATCTTAATTTCTTAGTAGGTACTAGAATCCGCATAGACTGCATACAAGCTCAACTATGGTTGGTCAATCCATGAATATCTAAGGATAGGTTCATATCCATTTATTTCTCCAAGTAATTTCTAGTAATTTAATTTTGCCCAAGATATCTTTTCAGTAGGCTAGGGCTTCCACTGAAAGTCTCAGTTAGGTCCAACCATTAACATGATCATACTTGATCCATCTAACTAATGAATGATTAAGTTCAACTATTGTTGGTCAACCTAATCATCATTTAGAGAGACATGGCCAAGAAATCATATTATGAAGGATAATTCCATTAGTGGATAAGCACCAGGTCAATGAGCCTCCAATGACTATCGAACTAATGGATCTATTATCATCCACTTAATGGAAGGCTATGATCAAGTTATCACCATAACTATTTCATTTTAAAAATGTAATAATTTTAAAAGATTTTAATTTAAGGAAGATAGAAGGTCAAATGAATCAGCTTGCCATGATACTTCCACTGGCTTCACCAAGTCAGCTTAAGGAAGACCATTAATAGGCTAGTTAAGGAGCATCTAAATCAGTCACACTGATTTACCTAATTGATATAGATCAGCTCAAATAGTCAAGTGATTCGATCAAAACATAATTTCACCAAGAGGCTAGGTAAGTTCGATCAGTGCGAGGATCTGCCAAAGCTTGCCTTAGATACCATCAAGAATGGCCGGATAAGCAGGCTGCCAATTAAAAACCACTGGTCTGATTTATCTTAGACACAAACTGATTTAATTAGTCTTGATTAGATCAACTCAATAGTTCGTGCTAGACCACATAGCCAAGAATCAAGTCCATCTTGGGTCTTGTTAAAGACACAAACTTAACCAACTATGACTATTATAATTGATCTAGAGAATCCTTGACCTAATCTAAGACAACAATTAATTAAATTTAGTCAATTCTCTAATTAAGTCCTATTGGGGGCGAACCCACTCCTGTCGAAGTTCTGTCGGACATTTGATTACTGAATGATCCCATCCGATAGCGATGACCAAGATTGACCCTCGATCGAATTCACAAGATCCCTCTGGGCCTCACCCAGATTCGCTTGAATGGAGAGGGTGGTCGAGTTCCTCCACCCTAGGCAGCCAGCTCTCCCCGATCATAAGTCTTTCGAACTTCTCCTTTAGTCGGACTTCTCCATCCCAGGCAGGCTCCTTTCAACATTCCTCCAGTTGACCTTCTCCGATCGTGAGTCTTCCAAACTTCTCCTTCAATCAGACTTCTCCATCCTAGGCAAGCTCCTTTCAATATTCCTCCAGTCGACCTTTCCCAATCGTGAGTCTTTCGAACATCTTCTTCAGCCAAACTTCTCTATCAGTCAGAGTCCTTTCGAACTTCATCCTCAATCAGACTTCTCCATCAGTCGAACTCCTTCCGAATCCTTCCAATAGACCTCCTTCCAGATTCCTCCAGCAGACTTCCTTCAGAGTTTTTCCAGTGGACTTCCAAACCCCTTTCGACTAAACTTCTTGTAGTCCTCTGGAAGGGCTTCGATGCCTATGCGGATTCAGCAATCTACATAGCATGAACCCATTAACACACAGACGATCCTAAAGGAATCTGAACTCCTCTAGAATTGATGAAACTTGAAGCTCTTCATCGCCAGTGCCTACCTCCTCCAAACTTCAACTATTAAATCTCAATGGACTGGCACGTCACGATAATAGACACTACCCTCCATAACAAACTCCACATGGTTCGGAATGGCCTACTACCGGATGGTTATGCTGTCACTATCAGTTTGTTACAAGCTCCATCTATATAAGAGATCTTTCAGATATGCTTTCTTTCCTGGGCTCTAAGCTCTCCTTTCCTTCTTAAAACTCTACTAAAAACCTCTCTGAGTACTCCATTTCTATTGGCCAAAAGTGCTGACTTGATCATCGGAGGGTCATGCCAGAGCCATCACCCTCGACTTCGGTCGAGACCTATTTTGCAGGAATCTGGCGATGACCTCCTCCTCTCCGACTCCAGCATGGGTTCTGGTGTCAACCAAATTTTGCACCAATAGGATTGGCGCTAGAGGAAGAGTCCTCTTTCTCTTGAGATTCTCTTGTTCTTAAAGGAGTGCTCAGTAGAGATCTCCCTCCTTCCCCCTAGGAGTTCTTCTTCTTTAGTCGATCTCACGAGGATGCCTCCCAAAAAGGCTTCCATCCGATGGTCGATTGCCTCTACGGCCAGATCTCATCTAGATCTACCATCTGAGCCATCACTCCCGACTCTGGTCGAGACCTATTTTGCAGGAATCTGGCGATGACATCCTCCTCTCTGACTCTAGTGTGGGTTTTGGCATCAACCAGATTTTGCTCCAATAGAATTGGCGCTAGAGGAAGGGTCCTCTTTCTCTTAAGGTTCTCTTATTCTTAAAGAAGTGCTCAGTAGAGATCTCTCTCCTTCCCCCTAAGAGTTCTTCTTCTCTAGTCGATCTCACAAGGATTCCTCCTAGAAAGGCTTCCACCCATTGGTCGACCGCCTCCACGGCCAGATCTCATCCAGATCTGCTCGCCCCCATCTCATCCCTAGCATCTCAAGCTCCATCGGTGGTGATGGTGGATGTAGAATAATTTAAGCTACTAGTTTAGAAGGTTAGGGGCCTCACTGAAGCAATGCAGGCCATGCAGCAGTAGCGACCTCCAATGCCAGTTCGATCAAAGTAGGCTTCTCCAGAATCCCAGTACCTAGTCTGGGGATGACCGACTTAGACTAGTCGATTGGTCACCTCCGAGAAAGGAAAGTAGAGGGTAGGGAGCTCTTGCTCTAACCATAACTCTACTCCTAGAGAGACTCTGCCTCTGTTCAGCCAGAAAACTTTGGAGATCGACGACCATGAAGATCTCTTGGACCGAAAGCTACAAGAGATGAACCGATGGATTGAGGAACTCCGCCATACTTTCTTCTTTCATGGTAATGATATCTGCATCGATCCTCCTTTCTCTCATCAAATCAAGTAGAAATCGATCCTGTTGAACTTTAAGCTCCCTTAATTTGAGAGCTACGATGGGACCACTGATCTGATCGACCATTTGGAGGCCTTTTAGACTATGATACTGCTCCATGGTATATCAGACGCCATCTTATGCTGATCTTTTTCATCTACTCTAAAGGAAGCAATAAGAAACTAGTACTCGATACTAAAGTCAAGTATGATCTTTTTCTTCGATCAGATGAGCCATCAGTTTGTGGCTCATTTCATCAGTAGCCAGCGTTCCAGGCGAGGTTTGAACATTCTCATTAATATCAAATAGAAAGAAGGAGAATCCATTTGAGATCACGTCAATCACTTCAATGCTGCCATCCTTGATGTCCGAAATCTAGACCAGTCCTTTGCCATGGCCGCGCTGAAGGCCTCCTTCAAAAGATTGATCTATTATTCTCCCTGAAGAAAAAGTATCCTAAGGATTTTATCGATCTACTAGGTCAAGCTGAAGGATATGCTCGAGCTGAAGAAGCCTTGAAGTTGAAGGATGAGAAAGCCACAAGAGAGCATAAAGCAGGCAAATCTAGCAAGCTCGTAGTTAAAGAAAAGTCGAACAAAGTTTGGCCATGCTCCCAAACTTCTCCTAAGTGCAAGCGAGTCCAAACTCCTTGAGCTCGTCGTTAAAGAAGTCCTGACAGAAGGATGTGAAGAGGTTCTCTCCCTAGAAGATTCTATAATTATGCCCCCCTCAATGCTCTAAAAATATAAGTACTGATGGAGATCAAGGAGCAACTACAAAGGTCGGAGAGGATGCGCACTCATTCTGGCAAGTGCAATCCTAACAAATACTATCTCTAACATCGTGACCATGGTCATGATACTAAAGAATGTATTCAGCTCCAAGACCAAATCAAGTAGCTCATTAGGCGGGGCTGGCTTAATCAATTTTTGTGATGTCGGTCTGAAGGAAGAGAGGATCAGTCAAGGGCATTACCGCAATCAAAACCGTAAAGGAGGGAGGAACAACATGGTGATCGACTGCCTCTCGACATCATTAACACCATCTCTAGGGATCTTGACAAGAGGAGGTCACCGAATCTGGGGGGGCAGCAAAGAGGCGGAGAATTGAGGAGACCCTGACTTTCAGTAAAGCAGAATCCTAGGGAGTTTAGTTTTAGCATAGCGACATGGTTGTAATTGCTTGAAATATTATAGACTATGATGTACGCCACATCCTTGTTGATAATAAAAGTTCAGCTGATGTCTTGTTTTATGATACTTTCTTCAAAATGTCTATACCTTATAATCGGCTTGGACCCATGGACTCCCCATTGGTAGGCTTTACTGATGATACAGTACCAGTTGAAGGCATAATAACTTTGGTTGTGGTTGTAGGACATACCCAAAATAGTCCAAGGTGCAGGTGGACTTCCTGGCAGTAAACGCTCCATCGGCTTATAATGCAATTCTCGACCGACTTGTTCTAAATAAACTTCGGATAGTAGTATCAATATGCTAGTTGAAAATGAAGTTGCCAACAAGCTATGAGGTCGGAGAAGTTAGAGAAGATGATGCCCTAGCAAGGCATTGCTATTTAATTGCCTTGCAGAGGGTTAAGCAGCTAGATCCTTGTTTGGTTGATGGGTTGGATGTCCACGATAATCTAATGGAAGAGTGGGGAGAGCCTATGGAAGATCTTGTTTCCATCCTACTAAATGGTGGAAATGCAGAGAATGCGGTGCAGATTGGCTCCAACATAGCAGGAGAGATACAACAGCAGCTTATCGAATTTCTATGAAGAAATGCAGATATTTTTGCTTGGGTTTCTAATGACATGCCCGAGATAGATGTGTAGGTCATGGAACATCATCTGACTGTCAGCTAGTGAAAGTGAAGATGCGTAGCCATGCTTCGAAGAGGTAGAAAGCAATTGTAGAAGAAGCTGACAAGATCCTCAAGGCCAAATTTATTCGAGAAGTCAACTATCCAAACTAGGTCTCCAATGTTGTGCTCGTCAAAAAGATGAATAGTAAGTGGAGAATATGTATAGACTTCAAAAAGTTGAATAAAATCTATCCAAAAGATAGCTACCCCTTTTCTAGAATAGATCAGCTGGTGGATGCAACCTCGGGCCACCAGCTCCTCACTTTTGTGGATGCCTTCTCGGGCTATAATCAAATTCGGATGGCACAAGAAGATGAGGAGAAAATTGCTTTTATTACTGATCATGGTCTTTACAGTTATAGGGTTATGCCTTTTCGACTCAAAAATGCAAGAGTAACATACCAATGCTTGGTCAATAAGATCTTCAAGGAGCAGATCAGTCATAACATGTAGGTATATGTAGATGACATGCTTGTCAAGATCCAAGCTTCAACAAATCACATTATCGATCTTGAGGAGACGTTTGTGTTAGATATATGTGCCCTAAAAGCCAGAATTGGCTGACACTTGTAATACACTGCTAGGGGCAAAATTATAATTATGACTATAATCAATAAAATGGGTTATTTTCTATCACATATGTGTATTTAGTGTCTGTGATACATCCTTTGAGTTAATGGTAATGATAATTCATATTTTCAAGAGTTAAAAATTTAAGACATGAATAATCATTGTTAACTCATAAAATGCTCCCGACCATAGGATCATCACGAGGATGGTGATTGATCCGGAAGGTTGGTGTACAATTGCTTCTCTTTAGTAGATGAGTCTTGAGTCTACGGTGTGGAGACACCGGAGCGAGAGTATAGGTACTCGTTAGAGAATGAGGGCACTGAGCATGACCACCTCGAGTAGTCATTAGGGAGTCTACCTTCTCGTCAATGACTGACTCGATGCTGCAGTAGTGTGTCTGGTTCTTTGACCTGAGGTGCATCGGTAGTTCACCTTGAGGGTGTTATAGTTTGACTACACCATTACTCGATCTCCTAGCCATATGGAACCTGAGGTGTATGTTGGCTATAGCATGTTCATTGTAGGAACTGGATGGCATCAAGATGGAATCTATCTACCTCGGTGGTAGAGGAGCAGCCCTATGATAATCATGAGAATCAAGTCTAGAAGTCCATGGCCATGGCAGAGTGAAATAATAGAAAGAGTTTCTATTTAGATTTTCACATCGGACTCGAATCGAATGATTACATCATATGACAGAGACTAGGGTTTGACGAGTTTACCTTAACCCTAATCTGATCGGGGCTCAAGATAGAAGAACTTAATCACACAGGTAGCTGCACCAAGAGGTTCACATTCAGCTCTGATGGGTTGCCACCATATACTGCTAGGTGTCACTGATGGATTTTGGGAGCAATTAGAATGATTTAGATGATCGATCATTCTAGCTGTTCGAATCAGAAGAGTTCTGATCCATCGAAAGGAGTTTCGATGATGTCGATGATAGAGATCATGACATATCCCATTACCATATAGAACTGAACCTAACTAGATCACACAAACAAGGGTTTGAATCTAGGTGATCATCAATTGAACTGATCCAGTTCAATTGATCTGAATGAGATTCAATTAGGTTCAAGGAAATCGTGCTAGCACTCGATTGAACCTAACGTTCTTCTTTTACTATCATAAATAAGTTGTCCTGACTGAGCCAAAGGAGTTTGTGCTCAATCAGAGGCCTTCATATGGTCTGACTGGAGGTTGTCCAAGTCAGAAAAGGTTGTCTTATTTTGTAAGACATTACCTGCCATTTTTGGTCACCTGCCATTTCTTGTTCTTTGACTTTGGTCAAAAGTCTACCTTTGACTGGTCAAAGGTTGACCATTGACACTTTGACTTTTGACCACATGTCATGCACCTATTGGAGAGCTGGTGGGGGCATGTCCCCCTGCCAGAACCTGGCAAGGAGGAGGGTGCATGCCACCCTAGGCGTGTGCCCAAGTTGGAGGCGCCTAGGAGTCCTTGTTGGACAAGGACTCCATCTCCTTTTTGGATTCCAATTAGAGTTCTCCTAAGAACCAACTTTGACTGGTCTTAGGCACCCTCTAAGGAGGAATCCAGGGGACTCTATTCCCACCAATCAGATTTAGATCTGATTTCACAAAGAGTTATGATTGGTTGGGAAGAAGAGAAGTTGGATCACAGTCAGTCTATAAATAAGACCCTATGCCCAACTCAGATTAAGATGAGAATTGAAACCCCACGCCCTAAGGCTGCCTCTCCCCTCTTCCTCCATGCCAAAACCACCTTCTCCCCTTGCTCTCCACATCCAAAAGGAGTTTTGGACCTTGGTTGGTGCGATCCAGATCAAAGAAAGGCGAGTGAAAGCTAGAAGGCTGCACTGCTGCAAAGGACGACTGCTGATCTTCAAAAGGAGTTTTGAAGATCCTCCAGATCAGATCCAGATCTAATTTTTGGAGGCGTGATAGAGAAGAAGAGGATCTCTAGATCTAACCTGAGTGGATACCGGTAGAGGCCAGGTGCTTGCGTGGCTAGATCCAGAACCTTCCGCTGCAAATAGGATCATCAATGGGTAATAGGATTACCCAAATCAGATAAATTAAATTTGATTTAATTTAACATTATTTTATTTAATTTATTAAAATAATAAGAATTAAATCTAAAACATTTTAGATCTGATATAGATCAAAGAAAAAAATTTTTGAAATATATCTCTTGATCTGAACAAACCTGGAGAAAAATTTTTGAAATATATCTGAACAAACCTGGACCGAGAAATCAGGATTTTCCTTCAACTAATATCAGAGCCAAGGTTCTAAATTGTTTAGATATGATTTCAAATTTATTTTAATTAGAAAATAAATGATTTCAGATATCACAAGAGATGTGATCAGATCTGAAATCAGAAAAAATTAAAATTAAATGATTTGAATCTAAGATTAGGAAATATGCATGACTAGTTCTAAAATAGAATAGTTCTATAGAATAGTCTGACATGTTTTTGATTTAATCTAATTAAATCATATTTTAGATCCTTTTATTTACTATTTTTTGATATTATAAGTATTATAATAACATCTAAAAAATAGCAAATAAATTATTTAATTTTAACATCATATGAGATATGATTGATGCATGTCTAGACTAGTTGTAGAATAGTTCTACATAGTTGTCTAGATTAGAATTTATTTTGATTAGATCAATTTAAATCTAATTTTTTAGATTATTATGAGATAATTTAGATCTAAAAACATGCATGATTCAATACATGAGATGTATGCAAAATATGCCATGATTAGATCTAATTTGTATATGAGATATATGATATAGATCTAAAACTATTTTGTAGTATTGCATGTTCCTGATTAAGGCGTTCCTCTTGGCCGTCCGGTCATAAGAATGAAGAAGGGTTTAAAGGCCCTCTCTTCTCCATTCGATGGGGTGTTCTTATGATGTGTAGGGGTGCTGCGTGTTCGTCCTTAATCAGAAACCCAAAACTTACTTTCTGCAAAACCCTAGATCCTGAAACCCTAGGATTTATTATGCATATTTTGTTTATGAACCCTACTTAATTAAAAATTAAGATTATGAAATATTAATTAGGTCTAAAATTGAGAATTTTAGATCTAAGACATATTCATAATACTGGGTTCGGGCTTGGGTAGCTCAATTAGGTCTAAGCGGTTGATCAAACCGAATCAAGAGTTGGTTAGATGGGATCAACAATGCTTAAATTGACCAGCCTAATAGGATTAAGTCTGGGTCAAGATCGAGTCACGATCAAGCAAGACCTAATTAGGCTCAGAGGTTAGAGTCTGGATTGTAGGCTAACCCAATTGGTTCTGGCTCAACAATTTGGTGTCTAAGGTAAGTTTGGCACATACGACCGACTGGTTTTTAATTGGAAGCTACTCGACCTGAATGCGTTCTTGTACGAGTTAATGGCATATTCCTTCCACCGATCTCACTTACCTGGCCATATCTGTTGACACAGTTCTGATCTGAGGTGGTCAATAATCCGAGCTAACCCATGCCACTAGGTTAGTCATAATTGTTATGACTATGACAAGTCTAGTTTAATGAGACCTAAATCAATTCTCCCTAAGAAAAGATTAAGTCTGAGGTCTTCCACCATTGTAGATGTGCGGGCCCTTCCCGGGGTTGATTGTTCTCGGCTGGATACAGTGGCTCAGTTGCACCGAAAAGACACAACCATGTCTATTAGGCATTGGATGCTATGGGCTGGAGGATGAGTTGGGCTCAATATTCCGGATACGGTGAGAGACTCAATTAGGAACCCAGTCTATGCAAATGGTGGGTCTGACTTAACTAAGGAGTGGATCAATATTTCAAATACGGTGAGATTCATGAATTAGAGACCAAGTTTGGGTGCACCATGATTAGAGAATCATTGAACAAGAGTTGTTCACTCATTGGCTAACCCATCACCAATAACTGTTAGGTGAGGTGATGAGTCAGTTGGTGAGACCGCACCACCCACTAGAAATCATTAATCATGGAGATTTTCGCATCTCTACAGAGGGAGTGTAGGGATCCGAGAAAATAGTGGGAGCTAATTTGTTTAAAAATAAAATCCCTAAACAAATTGGTCAAGTCAAAATTACAGTATCTAACTAGAATCTTTGACTCTCTACAGAAAAATGTCTGCGTCCAACCCATTGGCACGTATCCTGGACACACATAGACTGACTGGACCCAATTATAAAGATTGGCTCAGGAACTACAAAATAGTTTTGGGTTCCGAGAAGTTAACCCATGTTTTGGACCAGGACCCTCCCACCTTACCAGCCCGTCCATCCATTGAACAGAGAGCGTCTCTGGAAAAATGGATAGACGAAGATAATAAGGCCAGATATTACATGTTGGGCTCGATGTCTGATGAGCTCCAGCGCCAACATGAAGATATCGGGACTGCTCGCCAAATGTTGGCTCACCTGCAGGAGATGTTTGGTGAACAGAGTCGCGCAGCCAAGTATCAAGTCACGAAATGACTTTTTAAGGCTAAGATGCGTGATGGGCAGTCAGTCCAAGATCACTGTCTGACAATGATCAAGGACATGGAAGAGCTTGAGAAGCTCGGTGTGAAGTTAGACTTGGACCTATAGAATGATATTATTCTGCAATCCTTGACTGATGCATATGGGCAATTCATCATGAATTACCACATGCATAAACTTCAAAATTCCTTGGCCGAATTAATGAATATGCTGGTTACCGCTGAGCTTTCTATGAAAGGTTCTAAAGGCTCAGTTCTTGCTATGGAATGGACTTCTTCCAAAAGAAAGTCTTATGGAAAGAAAAAGAAGTCTGTGAAAAAGCAAAAGGTGGAAGGATCAAAGAAGAAGAAGGCAGAGCCGAAGAAAAAGGCCGATGTCAAAGGAAAGTGTTTCCATTGCAACAGCGACGGCCATTGGAAGCGGAACTGCCCTACTTACCTGGCCACCCTGAAGAACAAGAAGGAAGGTCCTTCTGGAGGTATGCTCGTTATTGAGTCTAACCTTACGGTTTCTTCTGCATCCAGTTGGGTGCTTGACTCTGGTTCTAGTGCTCATCTGTGCACTTCCATGCAGGGTCTTGAGGATAGCAGGAGGTTGAGGGATGGAGACATGATCCTACGCATCGGTAATGGAGCAAGAGTTGCTGCAGTAGCCGTGGGAACATACCCTCTTCGATTACCATCTGGTTTAGACTTAGTTTTGAAAGACTGTTATTATGTGCCTGCAGCTAGCAGGAATTTGATTTCTGTTTCATGCTTAGCACAAGAAGGCTATGTGATTACCTTCTTTAAGGACCATTGTAACATTCTTTATGAAAGAAATAAAATTGCAAATGGTTTCCTTATTAATGGTCTTTATCAGCTACATATTGATGTACCTGTTCTAACTATCGAGCAAAACGTGAATGCCAAACGACCTAGGGATAGTCCAAATGATAGATATCTATGGCACCTGAGATTAGGTCATATAGCAGAAGATAGGATCAACAAATTGGAGAAAAATGGGCTATTGAGTCCATTGACTTCCGAGTCATATCCAACTTGTGAATCTTGTCTTCAAGGCAAAATGACTAAACTCCCTTTTGTTGGACATGGGGAGAGGGCCACAGATCTCCTTGCCCTAGTACATACTGATGTGTGCGGCCCATTTGATGTGCCGGCTAGAGGCAATTTTGTCTACTTCATTACCTTTACCGATGATCTGTCTAGGTATGGGTATGTGTATCTTATGAGACACAAGTCTGAAGCTTTTGAAAAGTTCAAAGAATTCAGACATGAAGTAGAAAAATAAACTGGAAAACCCATTAAGGTTCTTCGATCAGATCGAGGAGGTGAATACCTTAGCCGGGAATTCCTAGACTATCTCAAGGAAAATGGCATAGTCTCTCAATGGACTCCACCAGGAACACCTCAACTCAACGGGGTTTCAGAACGGAGAAATCGGACTCTATTGGATATGGTTCGATCCATGATGAGCTTCACAGACCTCCCTGATTTTCTTTGGGGATACTCATTGTTAACTTCAATTTATCTACTGAATAGGGTTCCCTCTAAAACCGTTCCTACCACACCGTATGAGATATGGCATGGTAAGAAACCAAGTCTGAGTCATCTCAGAATTTGGGGTTGTCCGGCTCATGTCAAAAGACAACAAGCGGACAAGTTAGAGTTTAGGTCCTTTAGAGCTCGATTCATAGGATATCCTAAAGAGTCATTAGGATACTATTTCTACATTCCAGAAGACCACAATGTGATTGTGAGTCGACATGCCATCTTTCTTGAAAAATAGTTTATTCAAGATAGCGGCATTGGAAAGCAGATTAAGCTTGATGAGAAAGTCTCACAAGTACAATGAGCTAAGGACCAATTGGAACCAAATCAGGTTGAGCCAATAAGAACACTACCTCCTCCACCTCGTAGATCGGAAAGAGTTTCCGTCCCCCTGAAAGATACTTAGGTATTATTTCAGAGGAAGTAGAGAAAATGTTCCTCGTAGGTAATGGTGCTCATGGTGATGATCCCAAAACCTACAATGAGGCGATATCAGATATCGACTCCGAGAAATGGCTAGAGGCAATGCAGTCAGAAATTGACTCGATGCACTCAAACCAAGTCTGGACCTTGGTAGATCCACCAGAAGGTATAGTACCTATTGGGTGTAAATGGATCTTCAAGAGAAAGATTGGTGCAGATGGAAATGTGGAGACATTCAAGGCTAGACTAGTGGCAAAAGGTTATAGTCAATGCGAAGGCATTGACTATCAGGATACCTTTTCCCCAGTGGCTATGCTAAAATCCATCCGCACATTGCTTGCCATTGCAGCCTATTTCGATTATGAAATATGGCAAATGGACGTGAAAACGGCATTCTTAAATGGATATCTTGAGGAAGATATCTATATGGAACAGCCGCTAGGTTTCACATCCAGTGATACTGATCACAAGGTTTGCAAGCTGCAAAGGTCCATATATGGACTTAAGCAAGCATCTCGGAGCTGGAACACTCGTTTCAATGATGTGATCAAAAAGTTTGGTTTCATCAAAAATGAAGAGGAACCATGTGTTTTCAAAAAGGTCAGTGGGAGCGCTGTTGTCTTCCTCGTATTGTACGTGGATGACATCCTCCTTATTGGGAATGATATTCCCATGATGACAATAGTCAAATTATGGTTGTCCAAGGAATTCTCCATGAAAGACCTAGGTGAAGCATCCTTTATTCTAGGAATTAAGGTCTATAGGGATAGACCGAATAGGATGCTAGGACTTTCACAGAAGATGTACATAGAGAAAGTACTAAAGAGGTTTAGTATGGAAAACTCTAAGAGGGGATTAATACCCTTCAGACATGGTATTCATCTTTCCAAGAAGATGTGCCCCAGCACACCTGAGGAAATAGAATGCATGAGCAAGATCCCTTATGCTTCTGCAATAGGGAGCCTCATGTATGCCATGCTATGTACACGACCTGATATAGCCCATGCTGTGAGTGTCACAAGCAGATATCAGTCAAATCCAGGTGAAGAACACTGGACTTCTATGAAATGTATCCTTAAGTACTTGAGAAGAACTAAGGATATGATGTTGGTCTTTGGTAACGGAGAACTCCAAGTCCAGGGATACACAGACTCGGATTTCATGTCCGATATAGATGATCGAAAGTCGACAATTGGGAGTCTGTTTGTGTGCAATGGTGGTGCTGTCAGCTGAAAGAGTTCCAAGCAAACCGTGATAGTAGATTCCACCATGGAAGCAGAATATATCGCTGCATCAGAGGCTGCGAAGGAAGCATTCTGGTATAAGAAGTTTGCTGCAGAAATAGAAGTAATGCCATCAGATGCCATTCCTCTATACTGCGACAACAATGGCGCCATAGCCCTTGCTAAGGAGCCGAGGTCTCACCAGAAATCCAAGCATATTGAGCGGCGATACCACCTCATCCGCGATTACCTCGAGAAGGGTTACGTCGAGGTCAAGAGAGTCAACTCCACAGATAATGTGGCAGACCCACTTACAAAGCCATTGGGCCAGCAGAAGATCGAAGCCCACCTTGAGAAGATGGGACTTAGACTTGTAGCCAATTGGCTTTAGGACAAGTGGGAGATTGTTAGATATATGTGCCCTAGAAGCCAGAATTGGCTGACACTTGTAATACACTTCTAGGGGCAAAATTATAATTTTGACTATAATCAATAAAATGGATTATTTTCTATCACATATGTGTATTTAGTGTCTGTGATACATCCTTTGAGTTAATGGTAATGATAATTCATATTTTCAAGAGTTGAAAATTTAAGACATGAATAATCATTGTTAACTCATAAAATGCTCCCGACCATAGGACCATCACGAGGATGGTGATTGATCCGGAAGGTTGGTGTACAATCGCTTCTCTTTAGTAGATGAGTCTTGAGTCTACGGTGTGGAGACACCGGAGTGAGAGTACAGGTACTCGTTAGAGAACGAGGGCACTGAGCGTGACCACCTCGAGTAGTCATTAGGGAGTCTACCTTCTCGTCAATGACTGACTCGATGCTGCAGTAGTGTGTCTGGTTCTTTGACCTGAGGTGCATCGGCAGTTCACCTTGAGGGTGTTATAGTTTGACTACACCATTACTCGATCTCCTAGCCATATGGAACCCTGAGGTGTATGTTGGCTATAGCATGTTCATTGTAGGAACTGGATGGCATCAAGATGGAATCTATCTACCTCGGTGGTAGAGGAGCAGCCCTATGATGATCATGAGAATCAAGTCCAGAAGTCCATGGCCATGGCAGAGTGAAATAATAGAAAGAGTTTCTATTTAGATTTTCACATCGGACTCGAATCGAATGATTACATCATATGACAGAGACTAGGGTTTGACGAGTTTACCTTAACCCTAATCTGATCGGGGCTTAAGATAGAAGAACTTAATCACACAGGTAGCTGCACTAAGAGGTTCACATTCAGCTCTGATGGGTTGCCACCATATACTGCTAGGTGTCACTGGTGGATTTTGGGAGCAATTAGAATAATTTAGATGATCGATCATTCTAGCTGTTCGAATCAGAAGAGTTCTGATCCATCGAAAGGAGTTTCGATGATGTCGATGATAGAGATCATGACATATCCCATTACCATACAGAACTGAACCTAACTAGATCACACAGACAAGGATTTGAATCTGGTGATCATCAATTGAACTGATCCAGTTCAATTGATCTGAATGAGATTCAATTAGGTTCAAGGAAATCCTGCTAGCACTCGATTGAACCTAACGTTCTTCTTTTACTATCATAAATAAGTTGTCCTGCCTCAGCCAAAGAAGTTTGTGCTCAATCAGAGGCCTTCATATGGTCTGACTGGAGGTTGTCTAAGTCAGAAAAGGTTGTCTTATTTTGTAAGACATTACCTGCCATTTTTGATCACCTGCCATTTCTTGTTCTTTGACTTTGGTCAAAAGTCTACCTTTAACTGGTCAAATATTGACCATTGACACTTTGACTTTTGACCATATGTTACGCACCTATTGGAGAGCTGGTGGGGGCTTGTCCCCCTTCCAGAACCTGGCAAGGAGGAGGGCGCACGCCACCCTAGGCATGTGCCCAAGCTGGAGGCGCCTAGGAGTCCTTGTTGGACAAGGACTCCATCTCCTTTTTGGATTCCAATTAGAGTTCTCCGAAGAACCAACTTTGACTGGTCTTAGGCACCCTGTAAGGAGGAATCCAGGGGACTCTATTCCCACCAATGAGATTTAGATCTGATTTCACAAAGAGTTGTGATTGGTTGGGAAGAAGAGAAGTTGGATCACAGTCAGTCTATAAATAAGATCCTATGCCCAACACAGATTAAGATGAGAATTGAAACCCCACGCCCTAAGGCTTCCTCTCCCCTCTTTTTCCATGCCAAAACCACCTTCTCCCCTTGCTCCCCATGTCCAAAAGGAGTTTTGGACCTTGGTTGGTGCGATCCAGATCAAAGAAATGCGAGTCAAAGCTAGAAGGCTGCACTGCTGCAAAGGACGACTGCTGATCTTCAAAAGGAGTTTTGAAGATCCTCTAGATTAGATCCAGATCAAATTTTTGGAAGCATGATAGAGAAGAAGAGGATCTCTAGATCTAGCCCGAGTGGATACTGGTAGAGGCCAGGCGCTTGCATGGCTAGATCCAGAATCTTCCGCTGCAAATAGGATCATCAATGGGTAATAGGATTACCCAAATCAGGTAAATTAAATTTGATTTAATTTATCCTTATTTTATTTTATTTATTAAAATAATAAAAATTAATTCTAAAACATCCCAGATCTGATATAGATCAAAGATAAAAATTTTTGAAATATATCTCTTGATCTGATCAGATTTGAACGAACCTGGACCGAGAAATCAGGATTTTCCTTCAGTTTGATGGCCTTCCGAGATACAAGATGAAGTTGAATCTGACCAAGTGTACCTTCAGCATGACTTCAGGGATGTTTTTGGGATTCATGGTATCAAGATGTGGGTTTGAAGCAAATTTGGTAAAGATTCGGGCCATTTAAGAGATGACTGATCAAAAAATAATCAAAGAAGTCCAGCACCAGATTGGAAAGGTGGCATCCCTGAACCGCTTTGTCTTAAGGTCGGTCGAGCAATGCATGTCCTTCTTTTAAGTTCTCAAGTAACCAAAGAACTTCTATTGGACCACTGAATGCCAATAAACCTTTAAAGAGCTTAAGGACTATCTCTGCTCACCTCCCCTATTGGCCAAGTCCAAACCTGAAAAGGATCTATTTTTATACTTGGCGGTCTCTCCAGCAGCCCTAGCAGCAATCCTAGTCAAAGAAGAGGTGAAAGTACAACAAATGATCTACTACATAAGTCAAATCTTGAGGGATGCCGAGACTAGGTATACGAAGCTAGAAAAACTGACTTATGCTCTACTGATTGCAACCTGGAGGCTCTGACCTTATTTTTAGGGGCACACCATAACTCTTCTCACTGATCAACTGATTAAAGTAATCTTTCATCGAACGGATGCCTCCGAAAGAATCACAAAATGGATAATCAAACTTATAGAATTTGATATCAACTTCCAACCTCGGCCATCAATCAAAGGCCAAATATTAACATATTTTATAGTAGAATGTACCACTCCAGATGAAGCTGAGCTTGAGCTGAACGAAGCCAGTATTCCATGGTCGCAGCCGAGCTCCCCTGAGGAGAGGGCTGACTTTTCTGAAGGTTTTTGGGCTCTATATGTAGATGGCTCATCCAATGTTTCTGATGTAGGCACTGGGCTGACCTTGGTTAACCCAGAGGGAGTCATCGCTGAATATGCATTGCACTTTAAATTTTCTATAACTAATAATGGGACCGAATATGAATCTCTGATCACAGGATTAAAGATAGCTAAAGAGTTAGAAGTAGATTGGCTCCAAGTCTACAGTGATTTCCAACTGATCGTCGAACAGGTTAGCAGTAGTTATGAAGCTCGGGAGGAAAGTATGATAAAATATCTTAAAAAAATAAAGAACTTAACCTCGACCTTCAGTAGTTTTAGCATCCAACAAATTCCAAGGATAGAAAATACAAGAATCAACCTCTCTAAATTGGCCACTTTAGCACCGGCCACTTTAGCACCAGTCGAACTATCCAAGGAAGTATTTTTTAAAATTCTAAATTGCCCAAGTTTGGAAAAGTGACAGTCTGTGATGCATGTTGACCATGAGCCATGTTGGATTGACCAGCTGATTGCTTGTCTTAGGGTTGGAGTTCTTCCGTATGATCCAAAAGAAGCTCAAAAACTCAAAAATCAAGCCTTCCAATATGTTCTATATGAAGGCAGGTTATATAAAAGGTCATATTCCTTATCACTCTTGAGATATCTCAGACCTTCAGAAGCAGACTTTGCCTTATGGAAAGTGCATGAAGGAATCTACGAAAGTCATGTGGGGGCTAGGTCCTTATCATATAGACTACTTCGGCAGAATTACTATTAGCCGATCTTGTACTATGATTTTGTAGAGTATGTCAAGAAATATGACCGCTATCAAAGAAATACAAATATTTAAAGGTAGCCAGCTTCTGAACTTACACCCCTGAGTGCTCTATGGCCATTTGCTCAGTGGAAAATGGACATAATCAAACTTTTTCTCATAACATCTGGACAGCATAACTTTCTCTTGGTGGCAATAGATTATTTCATAAAGTGGGTCGAGGCTGAACCTCTGGCAAAAATCATTGAAGCAAAAGTATAGGACTTCATCTGAAAGTCGATCATTTGCAGATTTGGCTTGCCTCGAACCCTCATAACAGATAATGGGTGGTAGTTTACTGGAGCAAGATTTATCGAATTCTATGAAGATTTGAACATCTTCCACTATTTTACATCAATTGCCTATCCACAAGCAAATGGCGAAGCCAAAGTAACAAACAGAACTCTGCTACAAGGTATCAAAATAAGACTTGAAAGAGCAAAGAAGACTTGGATGGATGAACTCTATCATGTGCTCTGAGCATATTGAATTATCCAAAGATTGCCAACTGGGGAGATCCCATTTGCCTTAGCTTTTGGAACAAAAACGGTCATCCCAATAGAACTCAAACTTCCATCAGCATGAGTCGTGGCATTCAATAAGTAGCATAACTCATAGAACCTCAGGGCTAACGTCGACTTGTTGGAGGAAAAATGATAAGCAAAAAGTAGCATGTTACTACAACTCTAATGTCAAAGGCAAAATATTCAAAATGGATGACTTAGTACTTCGGCGAGCGGCTATTATGCAGCCTCAGAATCAGGAGAAGCTCACCCCAAATTGGAAAGAATCCTACGAGATCAAAGAAATTGTCCGACTACGGACATACTATTTGAAAGAGCTGGGAGGAGCAGATCTACCCCGATCATGAAATTTGAAAAACCTATGGATGTGTTACCAATGATTTGGTTGCAATGAAATTTTCTGACTTTAACACCCAAATCTTTACTGTACATCTGTAATAGTGGAGAGTTAAAGCCCAAACTTGACCATACGATAAGCACAGCTATGTTAGGAATAGGAGGAGGACCTCATCCAATCATGAGCAAAGTTGAAGGCCTCATTAACTTAAGATGAGAGGAGGGGAGAGGCCCTGACAATGGCCTTAATGTGCTCCTATAGCCATGTTAGGAACAGGAGGAGGATCTCATCCTAACATGAGCAAAGTCAAAGTCCTCGTCGATTTAATACAGGATGGGAGGAGAGGCCCTATCAATGGCCCAAATGTGCCTCCACAAGCCACATTAGGAACAGGAGAAAAACTTCATCCTGACGTGAGTAAAGTCGAAGGCCTCGTTAACTTAAGACGAGATGAGGAAAGAGGCCCTGACAATGGCCCTAATATGCCCCTACAACCATGATAGGAATAGGAGGAGGATCTCATCGTAACATGAGCAAAGTCGAAGGCCTCGTTGATTTAAGATGGGATGGAGGAAGAGGCCCTATCAACGGCCCAAATGTGCCCCCACAAGCCACGTTCAAAATAGGAGTAAAACCTCATCCTAATGTGAGCAAAGTCAAAGGCCTCGTTAAACTAAGATGAGATGAGGGAAGAGGCCCTACCAATGACCCTAATGTGTCTCCATAAGCCACATTAGGAATAGAATAATAATCTTGTCCTAATGTGAGCAAAAGCTAGGATCTTGTTGCCTAAAGATGAGAGGAAAAGAGAAGCCCTCTGACAACCCTTACATGTGTTCTTTCTACGACTACCTGACTATGTCAAATATAAAAAGTGGAACCCTATCTTGGTTTATTGAAGCAACCCTAGCTCGACATCTACAACAAGCATCTCATTAGAAAACAACACAAAGAAAAACAAAATGAAGAAAGTAAAGCCACAGGCAAGCTTCAAATTTATGCGAAACAAAAATCACAAAAAAGGTACCATTTCATTACAAAAATAAGTTCATTACAAGCAAAACATAGGTCAACAAGATCGATTATAATAAAAAAAAGAGGAAAGAGAAAGGCTGCCAAAATTTTAGGAAGGGCCAGACTCCTCAGACTTCAGACTGGTGGCCATTACCAAAGATTCCTTTAGATGATCCACCTCCTCCTCAAGCTCCCTCCATCTCATCATGTTATCACAGAACATTCTATCAGCTTGATGGTAGTTCCCCTCTGACTCTTGCGGTCTCCCCCTTAAGACCTCGAACTTGGCCTCCACATCCTTCGTGGCCTGACGCTCACAAGTCAGCTCGAGCTTCAGCTGCTGCACCTCAGCCTTTTCCGCACCGACCAACTCTAAGGGTTCGCTAATGGTCCTCTTCAAGAAGGCAATCTCCTCAGCCTCCCTACTTTTACTAGCCCGAAAGCCATCATCAAGTTTCCATTGGAGTCGGGCTACTTCATCGTTGGAGGCACGATGCTTTTGTTCTAGCTTAGATATCCTATCACTCCAGTCCAATCGATAAGTCTTATATGTGAGCTCAGCATCATGCAGCTACTTTTGAAGTGCGAAGAATCTCGTCGACCAGTCCCACTCAAATCATCCTTTATCGGAGGACCACGATGAGCTCTCCTCTAGAAGTTGAATATTTTCCTTCGTCATCTTGAGTTGAGTCTTGAGAAAGCCCATCTTCATCGTTAGTGCCTAGGATTTATCGCTTACGTTCCTCCGGAGTTTGGCTAGCTCCCTCTCGAAGCTCCCTTTCCAAATGCTAAGACTTGCGGAGTCCTTCATGTGCAAGTTTCAAAGGTGAGTGACCTCTTTGGTCACCTTCGAACCATTCTTCCGTGAAGCTTGAAGGTCGTCCTCCATTTTCTTCAACTTCTTCTTCAGATGATGAACTTCCTTCCTCAGGCTTTTTATTAAAGGTTTCAGGGGAACCCCCTGAGGTAGTGGATCAGCATTGATGGGAGACTATATTCAAAGTTTGAAAAATGCTCAAAGGTATAGACAAAAAAGAAATTAACTTTCATTTAATCAAAAATTTTGAGTACAAAGCAAAAAAAAAAAATATACAACTACTCAAGGATTTCAATCTCAAAAGGGATGGCGGCAGATGAAGTTGGAGTGCACTTGGCTACCTCAAATTTTTGAACTGGCTTAGGTGCCTCCATGGTAGGTTCGGACAGACCAAAAGCAAGCTTGATGGAGGAAGGATTGACTACAGCATCAGATAGTCCCACTTTTGCGTTGTCCTCCTCTTCCAGAAATTCGAGGTTGAGCTTGAGGAACCTCTGGGCCACCCTGCCTTCGCAGACCTCGAAGCCCTTGATGAACACCTGCTAGCCGAAGGTGATGTTTAGATCCTTCATTTTGAGGGAGGCCGTGAACTACTTCATGGCTTGGGTCACTGCCTTCTGAAGGGAAATCCTGATTTCCCGGTCCAGGTTCGTCCAGATCTGATCAGATCAAGAGATATATTTCAAAAATTTTTCTCTTGATCCCAATCAGATCTTGATATATTTCAGATTTGATTCTTATTATTTAATAAATAAAATAAAATAAGATAAATTAAATCAAATTTAATTTACCTGATTTGGGTAATCCTATTACCCTGTAGATGATCCTGATTGCAGCGGAAGGTTCTGGATCTAGCCATGCAAGCGCCTGGCCTCTACCGATATCCACTCAGTTTGGATCTGGAGATCCTCTTCTTCTCTATCACGTCTCCAAAAATCAGATCTAGATCTGATCTGGAGGATCTTCAAAACTCCTTTTGAAGATCAGCAGTCGTCCTTTGCAGCAGTGCAGCCTTCTTCTTTTGATCGCCTTTCTTTTGATCTGGAATGCACCAACCAAAATCCAAAACTCTTTAGGACATGGAGAGAAAGGGGAGAAGAGACTATGGCATGGAGAAGGAGGGGAGAGGCAGCCTTGGGGCATGGGGTTTCTCAATTGAATTGCATTAGAATCTGAGTTGGGCGCAGGGTCTTATTTATAGACTAAGCGTGATCCAACTCCTCTTCCTCCCAACCAATCACAACCCTTTGTGAAATCAGATCTAAATCTGATTGGTGGGAAAAGAGACCCTTGGATTCCTCCTTAGAGGGTGCCTAAGACCAGTCAAACTGGATTCTTAGTAGAACTCTGATTGGAATCCAAAAGGGAGGTGGAGTCATTGTCCAACAAGGTCTCCAAGGCGCCTCCAACTTGGGCACACGCCTAGTGTGGTGTGCGCCCTTCTCCTTGCCAGGTTCTGGCAGGGGGACAGGCCCCCACCAGTTCTCCAATAGGTGCGTGATACGTGGACAAAAGTCAAAGTATCTATGGTCAACATTTGACCAGTCAAAGGTCAACTTTTGACCAAAGTCAAAAGAACAAAAAATGGCAGGTGACCAAAAATGGCAGGTCATGTCTTATAAAATAAGACAACCTTCTCTAACTTGGACAACCTCCAGTTAGACCATATGAAGGCCTCTATTTGAGCACAAACTCCTTTGGCTCAGACAGGACAACTTATTTATGATAGCAAAAGAAGAACGTTAGGTTCAATCGAGTGCTAGCACGATTTCCTTGAACCTAATTGAATCTCATTCAGATCAATTGAACTAGATCAGTTCAATTGATGATCACCAGATTCAAACCCTTGTTTGTGTGACCCAGTTAGGTTCAATTCTGTATGGTAATGGGATATGTCATGATCTCTATCATCGACATCATCGAAACTCCTTTCGATGGATCAGAACACTTCTGATTCGAACAGCTAGAATGATCGATCATCTAAATCATTCTAATTGCTCCCAAAATCCACCAGTGACACCTAGCAGAATATGGTGGCAACCCATCAGAGCTGAATGCGAACCTCTTGGTGCAGCTACCTGTGTGATTAAGTTCTTCTATCTTGAGCCCCGATCAGATTAGGGTTAAGGTAAACTCGTCAAACCCTAGTCTCTGTCATATGATATAATCATTCGATTCGAGTCCAATGTGAAAATCTAAATAGAAACACTTTCTATTAGTTCACTTTGCCATGGCCATGGACTTGAGGACTTGATTCTCATGATTATCATAGGGCTGCTCCTCTACCACCGAGGTAGATAGATCCCATCTTGATGCAATCCAGTTCCTACAATGAACATGCTATAGCCAACATACACCTCAGGGTTCCATATGGCTAGGAGACCGAGTAATGGTGTAGTCAAACTATAACACCCTCAAGGTGAACTGTCGATGCATCTCAGGTCAAAGAACCAGACATACTACTGCAGCATCGAGTCAGTCATTGACGAGAAGGTAGACTTCCTAATGACTACTCGAGGTGGTCACGCTCAGTGCCCTCATTCTCTAACGAGTACCTGTACTCTCGCTCCGGTGTCTCCACACTGTAGACTCAAGACTCATCTACTAAAGAGAAGCGATCGTACACCAACCTTCCGGATCAATCACCATCCTCGTGATGATCCTATGGTCGGAGCTGTTTATGAGTTAATAATGATTATTCATGTCTTAAATTTTCAACTCTTGAAAATATGAATTATCATTACCATTAACTCAAAGGATGTATCACAGACACTAAATACACAGGTGTGATAGAAAATAACCCATTTTATTGATTATAGTCAAAATTATAATTTTGCCCCTAGAAGTGTATTACAAGTGTCAGTCAATTCTGGCTTCTAGGGCACATATTGAAGGGAAATCCTGATTTCCCGATCCAGGTTCGTCCAGATCTGATCAGATCAAGAGATATATTTCAAAAATTTTTCTCTTGATCCCAATCAGATCTTGATATGTTTCAGATCTGATTCTTATTATTTTAATAAATAAAATAAAATAAGATAAATTAAATCAAATTTAATTTACCTGATTTGGGTAATCCTATTACCCTGTAGATGATCCTGATTGCAGCGGAAGGTTCTGGATCTAGCCACGCAAGCGCCTGGCCTCTACCGGTATCCACTCGGGTTGGATCTGGAGATCCTCTTCTTCTCTATCATGCCTCCAAAAATTAGATCTGGATCTGATCTGGAGGATCTTCAAAACTCCTTTTGAAGATCAGCAGTCGTCCTTTGCAGCAGTGCAGCCTTCTTCTTTTGATCGCCTTTCTTTTGATCTGGAACGCACCAACCTAAGTCCAAAACTCTTTTGGACGTGGAGAGGAGAAGGAGGAGAAGTTTAGGCATGGAGGAAGAGGGGAGAGGCAGCCTTGGGGCGTGGGAAATCTCTATTCTAATTGCATTAGCATTGAATCTGAGTTGGGCGCAGGGTCTTATTTATAGACTAAGCGTGATCCAACTCCTCTTCCTCTCAACCAATCACAACCCTTTGTGAAATCAGATCTAAATCTGATTGGTTGGAATAGAGTCCCCTGGATTCCTCCTTAGAGGGCGCCTAAGACCAGTCAAACTGGATTCTTAGTAAGAACTCTGATTGGAATCCAAAAGGGAGGTGGAGTCCTTGTCCAACAAGGACTCCTAGGCGCCTCCTAACTTGGGCTCACGCCACCCTTGGCGTGCGCCCTTCTCCTTGCCAGGTTCTGGCAGGGGGACAGGCCCCCACCAGCTCTCCAATAGGTGCATGACATGTGGTCAAAAGTCAAAGTGTCAATGGTCAACGTTTGACCAGTCAAAGGTAGACTTTTGACCAAAGTCAAAGAACAAGAAATGGCAGGTGACCAAAAATGGCAGGTAATGTCTTACAAAATAAGACAACCTATTTCTGACTTGGACAACCTCCAGTCAGACCATATGAAGGCCTCTGATTGAGCACAAACTCCTTTGGCTCAGTCAGGACAACTTATTTATGATAGTAAAAGAAGAACGTTAGGTTCAATCGAGTGCTAGCACGATTTCCTTGAACCTAATTGAATCTCATTCAGATCAATTGAACTAGATCAGTTCAATTGATGATCACCAGATTCAAACCCTTGTTTGTGTGACCCAGTTAGGTTCAGTTCTGTATGGTAATGGGATATGTCATGATCTCTATCATCGACATCATCGAAACTCCTTTCGATGGATCAGAACTCTTCTGATTCGAACAGCTAGAATGATCGATCATCTAAATCATTCTAATTGCTCCCAAAATCCACCAGTGACACCTAGCAGTATATGGTGGCAACCCATCAGAGCTGAATGCGAACCTCTTGGTGCAGCTACCTGTGTGATTAAGTTCTTCTATCTTGAGCCCCGATCAGATTAGGGTTAAGGTAAACTCGTCAAACCCTAGTCTCTGTCATATGATGTAATCATTCGATTCGAGTCCAATGTGAAAATCTAAATAGAAACTCTTTCTATTATTTCACTCTGCCATGGCCATGGACTTCTGGACTTGATTCTCATGATCATCATAGGGCTGCTCCTCTACCACCGAGGTAGATAGATTCCATCTTGATGCAATCCAGTTCCTACAATGAACATGCTATAGCCAACATACACCTCAGGGTTCCATATGGCTAGGAGACCGAGTAATGGTGTAGTCAAACTATAACACCCTCAAGGTGAACTGCCGATGCATCTCAGGTCAAAGAACCAGACACACTACTGCAGCATCGAGTCAGTCATTGACGAGAAGGTAGACTCCCTAATGACTACTCGAGGTGGTCACGCTCAGTGCCCTCGTTCTCTAACGAGTACCTGTACTCTCGCTCCGGTGTCTCCACACCGTAGACTCAAGACTCATCTACTAAAGAGAAGCGATTGTACACCAACCTTCCGGATCAATCACCATCCTCGTGATGATCCTATGGTCGGGAGCATTTTATGAGTTAATAATGATTATTCATGTCTTAAATTTTCAACTCTTGAAAATATGAATTATCATTACCATTAACTCAAAGGATGTATCACAGACACTAAATACACATATGTGATAGAAAATAACCCATTTTATTAATTATAGTCAAAATTATAATTTTGCCCCTAGAAGTGTATTACAAGTGTCAGCCAATTCTGGCTTCTAGGGCACATATATCTAACAATCTCCCACTTGTCCTAAAGCCAATTGGCTACAAGTCTAAGTCCCATCTTCTCAAGGTGGGCTTCGATCTTCTGCTGGCCCAACGGCTTTGTAAGTGGGTCTGCCACATTATCTGCGGAGTTGACTCTCTTGACCTCAACGTAACCTTTCTCAAGGTAATCGCGGATGAGATGATATCGCCGCTCAATGTGCTTGGACTTCTGGTGAGACCTCGGCTCCTTAGCAAGGGCTATGGCGCCATTGTTGTCGCAGTAAAGAGGAATGGCATCTGATGGCATTACTCCAATTTCTGCAGCAAACTTCTTGTACCAGAATGCTTCCTTTGCAGCCTCTGATGCAGCTATATATTCTGCTTCCATGGTGGAATCTGCTATCACAGTTTGCTTGGAACTCTTCCAGCTGACAGCTCCACCATTGCACACAAACAGACTTCCAGATGTCGACTTTCGATCATCTATATCGGACATGAAGTCCGAGTCTGTGTATCCCTGGAACTTGGAGTTCTCCATTACCAAAGACCAACATCATATCCTTAGTTCTTCTCAAGTACTTAAGGATACATTTCACAGAAGTCCAGTGTTCTTCACCTGGATTTGACTGATATCTGCTTGTGACACTCACAGCATGGGCTATATCAGGTCGTGTACATAGCATGGCATACATGAGGCTCCCTATTGCAGAAGCATAAGGGATCTTGCTCATGCATTCTATTTCCTCAGGTGTGCTGGCACATCTTCTTGGAAAGATGAATACCATGTCTGAAGGGTATTAATCCCCTCTTAGAGTTTTCCATACTAAACCTCTTTAGTACTTCCTCTATGTACATCTTCTGTGAAAGTCCTAGCATCCTATTCGGTCTATCCCTATAGACCTTAATTCCTAGAATAAAGGATGCTTCACCTAGGTCTTTCATGGAGAATTCCTTGGACAACCACATCTTGACTGATGTCAACATGGGAATATCATTCCCAATAAGGAGGATGTCATCCACGTACAATACGAGGAAGACAACAGCGCTCCCACTGACCCTTTTGAAAACACATGGTTCCTCTTCATTTTTGATGAAACCAAACTTTTTGATCACATCATTGAAACGAGTGTTCCAGCTCCGAGATGCTTGCTTAAGTCCATATATGGACCTTTGCAGCTTGCAAACCTTGTGATCAGTATCACTGGATGTGAAACCTAGCGGCTGTTCCATATAGATATCTTCCTCAAGATATCCATTTAGGAATGCCGTTTTCACGTCCATTTGCCATATTTCATAATCGAAATAGGCTGCAACAGGCAAGCAATGTGCGGATGGATTTTAGCATAGCTACTGGGGAAAAGGTATCCTGATAGTCAATGCCTTCGCGTTGACTATAACCTTTTGCCACCAGTCTAGCCTTGAATGTCTCCACATTCCCATCTGCACCAATCTTTCTCTTGAAGATCCATTTACACCCAATAGGTACTATACCTTCTGGTGGATCTACCAAGGTCCAGACTTGGTTTGAGTGCATCGAGTCAATTTCTGACTTCATTGCCTCAAGCCATTTCTCGGAGTCGATATCTGATATCGCCTCGTTGTAGGTTTTGGGATCATCACCATGAGCACCATTACCTATGAGGAACATTTCCTCTACATTCCTCTGAAATAATACCTAAGTATCTTTCAGGGGGACGGGAAACTCTTTCCGATCTACGAGGTGGAGGAGGTAGTGTTCTTATTGGCTCAACCTGATTTGGTTCCACTTGGTCCTTAGCTCGTTCTGCTTGTGAGACTTTCTCATCAAGCTTAATCTGCTTTCCAATGCCGCTATCTTGAATAAACTATTTTTCAAGAAAGATGGCATGTCGACTCACAATCACATTGTGGTCTTCTGGAATGTAGAAATAGTATCCTAATGACTCTTTAGGATATCCTATGAATCGAGCTCTAAAGGACCTAAACTCTAACTTGTCCGCTTGTTGTCTTTTGACATGAGCCGGACAACCCCAAATTCTGAGATGACTCAGACTTGGTTTCTTACCGTGCCATATCTCATACGGTGTGGTAGGAACGGTTTTAGAGGGAACCCTATTCAGTAGAATAGATTGAAGTTAATAATGAATGTCCCCAAAGAAAATCAGGGAGGTCTGTGAAGCTCATCATGGATCGAACCATATCCAATAGAGTCCGATTTCTCCGTTCTGAAACCCCGTTGAGTTGAGGTGTTCCTGGTGGAGTCCATTGAGAGACTATGCCATTTTCCTTAAGATAGTCTAGGAATTCCCGGCTAAGGTATTCACCTCCTCGATCTGATCGAAGAACCTTAATGGGTTTTTCCAGTTTGTTTTTCTACTTCATGTCTGAATTCTTTGAACTTTTCAAAAGCTTCAGACTTGTGTCTCATAAGATACACATACCCATACCTAGACAGATCATCGGTAAAGGTAATGAAGTAGACAAAATTGCCTCTAGCCGGCACATCAAATGGGCCGCACACATCAGTATGTACTAGGGCAAGGAGATCTGTGGCCCTCTCCCCATGTCCAACAAAAGGGAGTTTAGTCATTTTGCCTTGAAGACAAGATTCACAAGTTGGATATGACTCAAAAGTCAATGGACTCAATAGCCCATTTTTCTCCAATTTGTTGAATCCTATCTTCTGCTATATGACCTAATCTCAGGTGCCATAGATATCTGTCGTTTGGACTATCCCTAGGTCGTTTGGCATTCACGTTTTGCTCGATAGTTAAAACAGGTACATCAATATGCAACTGATAAAGACCATTAACAAGGAAACCATTTGCAATTTTATTTCTTTCATAAAGAATGTTACAATGGTCCTTAAAGAAGGTGATCACATAACCTTCTTGTGCTAAGCATGAAACAGAAATCAAATTCCTGCTAGCTGCAGGCACATAATAACAGTCTTTTAAAACTAAGTCTAAACCAGATGGTAATCGAAGAGGGTATGTTCCCACGGCTACTGCAGCAACTCTTGCTCCATTACCGACGCGTAGGATCATGTCTCCATCCCTCAGCCTCCTGCTATCCTCAAGACCCTGCATAGAAGTGCACAGATGAGCACTAGAACCAGAGTCAAGCACCCAACTGGATGCAGAAGAAACCGTAAGGTTAGACTCAATAACGAGCATACCTCCAGAAGGACCTTCCTTCTTGTTCTTCAGGGTGGCCAGGTAAGTAGGGCAGTTCCGCTTCCAATGGCCGTCGCTGTTGCAATGGAAACACTTTCCTTTGCCATCGGCCTTTTTCTTCGGTTCTGCCTTCTTCTTCTTTGATCCTTCCACCTTTTGCTTTTTCACAGACTTCTTTTTCTTTCCATAAGACTTTCTTTTGGAAGAAGTCCGTTCCATAGCAAGAACTGAGCCTTTAGAACCTTTCATAGAAAGCTCAGCGGTAACCAGCATATTCATTAACTCGGCCAAGGAATTTTGAAGTTTATGCATGTGGTAATTCATGATGAATTGCCCATATGCATCAGTCAAGGATTGCAGAATAATATCGTTCTGCAGGTCCAAGTCCAACTTCACACCGAGCTTCTCAAGCTCTTCCATGTCCTTGATCATTGTCAGACAGTGATCTTGGACTGACTGCCCATCACGCATCTTAGCCTTAAAAAGTCATTTTGTGACTTGATATTTGGCTGCGCGACTCTGTTCACCAAACATCTCCTGCAGGTGAGCCAACATTTGGCGAGCAGTCCCGATATCTTCATGTTGGCGCTGGAGCTCATCAGACATCGAGCCCAACATGTAATATCTGGCCTTATTATCTTCGTCAATCCATTTTTCCAGAGACGCTCTCTGTTCAATAGATGGACGGGCTGGTAAGGTGGGAGGGTCCTGGTCCAAAACATGGGTTAACTTCTCAGAACCCAAAATAATTTTGTAGTTCCTGAGCCAATCTTTATAATTGGGTCCAGTCAGTCTATGTGTGTCTAGGATACGTGCCAATGGGTTGGACGCAGACATTTTCCTGTAGAGAGTCAAAGATTCTAGTTAGATACTGTAATTTTGACTTGACCAATTTGTTTAGGAATTTTATTTTTAAACAAATTAGCTCCCACTATTTTCTCGGATCCCTACACTCCCTCTGTAGAGATGCGAAAATCTCCACGATTAATGATTTCTAGTGGGTGGTGCGGTCTCACCAACTGACTCATCACCTCACCTAACAGTTATTGGTGATGGGTTAGCCAATGAGTGAACAACTCTTGTTCAATGATTCTCTAATCATGGTGCACCCAAACTTGGTCTCTAATTCATGAATCTCACCGTATCCAGAATATTGATCCACTCCTTAGTTAAGTCAGACCCACCATTTGCATAGACTGGGTTCCTAATTGAGTCTCTCACCGTATCCGAAATATTGAGCCCAACTCATCCTCCAGCCCATAGCATCCAATGCCTAATAGACATGGTTGCATCTTCCCGGTGCAACTGAGCCACTGTATCCAGCCGAGAACAATCAACCCCGGGAAGGGCCCGCACATCTACAATGGTGGAAGACCTCAGACTTAATCTTTTCTTAGGGAGAATTGATTCAGGTCTCATTAAACTAGACTTGGCTTAGTCATAACAATTATGACTAACCTAGTGGCATGGGTTAGCTCGGATTATTGACCACCTCAGATCAGAACTGTGTCAACAGATATGGCCAGGTAAGTGAGACCGGTGGAAGGAATATGCCATTAACTCGTACAAGAACGCATTCAGGTCGAGTAGCTTCCAATTAAAAACCAGTCGGTCGTCTATGCCAAACTTACCTTAGACACCAAATTGTTGAGTCAGAACCAATTGGGTTAGCCTACAATCCAGACTCTAACCTCTGAGCCTAATTAGGTCTTGCTTGATCGTGACTCGATCTTGACCCAGACTTAATCCTATTAGGCTGGTCAATTTAAGCATTGTTGATCCCATCTAACCAACTCTTGATTCGGTTTGATCAACCGCTTAGACCTAATTGAGCTACCCAAGCCCGAACCCAGTATTATGAATATGTCTTAGATCTGAAATTCTCAATTTTAGACCTAATTAATATTCCATAAACTTAATTCTTAATTAAGTAGGGTTCATAAATAAAATATGCACAATAAATCCTAGGGTTTCAGGATCTAGGGTTTTGCAGAAAGTAAGTTTTGGGTTTCTGATTAAGGACGAACACGCAGCACCCCTACACATCATAAGAACACCCCATCGAATGGGAAGAGAGGGCCTTTAAACCCTTCTTCATTCTTATGACCGGACGGCCAAGAGGAACGCCTTAATCAGGAACATTCAATACTTCAAAACAGTATCAGATCTATATCATATATCTCATATACAAAGTAGATCTAATCATGGCATATTTTGCATACATCTCATGTATCAAATCATGCATATTTTTAGATCTAAATTATCTCATAATAATCTAAAAAATTAGATTTAAATTGATCTAATCAAAATAAATTCTAATCTAGACAACTATGTAGAACTATTCTACAACTAGTCTAGACATGCATCAATCATATCTCATATGATATTAAAATTAAATAATTTTATTTGCTATTTTTCAGATGTTATTATAACCATTATAATATCAAAAAATAGTAAATAAGATGGATCTAAAATATGGGTTAATCAAATTAAATTGAAAACATGCAAGAACTATTCTATAGAACTATTCTATTCTAGAACTAGTCATGCATATCTTCATAATTCTTAGATCCTAATCATTTAATTTTAATTTTTTCTGATTTCAGATCTGATCACATCTCATGTGACATCTAAAATTAATTATTTTTTAATTAAAATAAATTTAAAATTAGATCTAAACATTTTTAGAACCATGGCTCTGATACCAGTTGAAGGGAAATCCTGATTTCCCCGATCCAAAGGTTATCGTCCAGATCTGAATCAGAATCAAGAGATTATTTCAAAAAATTTTTCTCTTGATCCAATCAGGATTGCTCGTGATATATTTCAGATTGATTTCTTTATATTTTAAAATCAAAATAAAATAAGATAATTAATCAAATTAATGTTAACCTGATTGGGTAATCTAATTACCCTATGATGATCCTGAATGCAGTGGAAGGTTCGATCTAGCCACGCAAAGCCCTGGCCCCTCTACGCGATATCCATGGGTTTGGATCTGGAGATCCTCTTCCTTCCTCTATCACGCCTTCCAAAAACTACCAGATCTGGATCTGATCTGGAGAGATCTTCAAAACTCCTTTGAACGATCAGCATTTGAGTCGTCCTTTGCAGCAAGTGCAGCATTCTTCTTTTTGATCGCCTTCCTTTGATCTGGAATGCACCAACCTAATCCAAAACTCTTTTAAGGACATGAGGAAGAGGGGAGAAGAGAAGTTTATGGCATGGAGGAAAGAGGGAGAAAGGCGCCTTGGGGCGTAGGAGTAATCTCTCTAATTGCAATTAGCATTAGAATTGAGTGGGCGCAGGTTTATTTATAGACTAAGCGTGATCCAACTCCTCTTCCCTTCCAACCAATCAAAAACCTTTATGAAATCAATCTAAATCTGATTGGTGGAAAGAGTCCCTGGATTCCTCCTTAGAGTGACCAAGAACAGTCAAACTGGATCTTAGTAGAATCTGATTGGAATCCAAAAGGGAGGTGAGTCCTTGTCCAACAAGGTTCCTAGGCGGCCTCCTACTTGGGCCACGCCTATGTGGCTGTGCGCCTCTTCCTTGCCAGGTTCGGGCAGGGGACAGGCCCCACAACGCAGACTCAATAGTGCGTGATCTGAAAAGTCAAAGTCATCTATGGTCAACGTTTGACCAGCTCAAAGTCAACTTTTGACCACAAAGTAAAGAACAAAGAAAGGCAGGCTGACCAAAAAATGGCAGGTACATGTCTTTACAAATAAGAACAACCTTCTCTTTGGACAACCTCAGTCTAGACAATTGGAAGGCCTCTAATTGAGCACAACTCGTTTGGCTCAGCAAGGGACAACTTATTTATGATATCAAAGAAGAACGTTAAGGTTCAATCGAGTGCTAGCACGATTTCCCTTGAACCTAATTGAATCTCATTCAGATCCATTGTAACTAGATTGTTCCAATTGATGATCACCAGATTCAACCCTGTTTGTGGTGACCACAGTTAGGTTCATTTCTGTATGGATAATGGGATATGTCAATGATCTCTTATCATGACATCATCCGCAACTGCCTTTCGATGGATCAGAACTACTTCTGATTGCGAACAGCTAGAATGGATCGATCATCTAATCATTCTGAATTGCTCCCAAAATCCACCAGTGACCCTAGCAAAGATATTGGTGGCAACCCATCAGCCGCTGAAATGCGAACCTCTTGGTGCAGCTACCTTAAGTGATTAAGTTCTTCTATCTTTGAGCCCCGATCAGATTAGGGTTTAAGGGTAAACTCGTCAAACCCCTCCTGTCATATGATATAATCATTCGCATTGCGAGTCCAATGTGAAAACTAAATAGAAACCTTTCTATTAGTTCACTTTGGCCATGGCCATGGCTTCGAGGCACTTGAATTCTCAATGATTATCAATAGGGCCTGCTCCCTAACCCGAGGTAGATAGATCCCATCTTATGCAATCCAGTTCCTACATGAACATGCTATAGCCAACATACAACCTCAGGGGTTCCATATGGCTAGGAGATGCCGAGTAATGGTGTAGTCAATACTACTACACCCTCAAGGTAAACTGCGATGCATCTCAAGTCAAAAGAACAGCAGACACACCATACTAGCAGCATCGAGTCAGTCATTTTCGGAAG